>CM040405.1:76965490-77164335 GCA_022702515.1 Ilyophis sp. 1 JC-2022
TCCCGATGAGCTCAACACCTTTTACGCACGGTTTGAGGTGAGCAACACCATCCCTTCTGTAAAACTAGCTGAGGACCAGGATGACTGCACTCTGTACCTATCTATGGCTGACGTGAGGAGAGCTTTTAAAAGAGTAAACCCTCGGAAGTCACCAGGGCCAGATGGCATTCCAGGCCGTGTCCTCAGAGCGTGCGCTGACCAGCTAGCGGAGGTATTTACCTCTATATTCAACCTCTCCCTGAAACAGTCTGCAGTCCCCACCTGCTTCAAACAGACAACCATTGTCCCCGTACCAAAGAAACCTTCCATCACCTGCCTGAATGACTACCGCCCTGTAGCACTGACCTCCATCATCATGAAGTGCTTCGAGCGGTTAGTCAGAACCCACATTTGCTCCTCCCTTCCTGACACCTTGGACCCCCTTCAATTTGCATACCGTCCCAACAGATCTACGGACGACGCCATCACCCTGACAGTACACACCGCCCTCTCCCACCTGGATAAGGGTAACACATACGTGAGGATGCTGTTTATAGACTACAGCTCAGCATTCAACACAATTGTGCCCGCTAAGCTCATTCCCAAGCTCAGGATCCTGGGTCTTAACACCTCCCTTTGCAACTGAATCCTGGACTTCCTGACGGGCAGACCCCAGGTGGTGAGAATGGGTAACCGCTTCTCCTCTGCACTGACCCTGAGCACCGGAGCCCCTCAGGGCTGCGTACTCAGTCCCCTCCTGTACGCCCTGTTCACACACGACTGTGTGGCCACGCGCAGCTCCAACGCCATCCTTAAGTTTGCAGACGACACCACCATCCTGGGTCTCATCTCCAACAACGATGAGACCGCCTACAGAGAGGAGGTCAGCATCTTAGCAACATGGTGCCAGGACAACAACCTCTCTCTCAACGTCTGCAAGACTAAGGAGATGATCGTGGACTTCAGGAAGCGACAGGGGGGGTCACGCCCCCATTCACATCGATGGAGCTGAAGTGGAGAGAGTCTCCTGCTTCAAGTTCCTCGGTGTGTTCATCAGTGATGACCTATCCTGGTCCAGGCAATCGGTCGCGGCAGTAAAAACTGCCCAAAAGCGCCTATACTTCCTGAGGAGACTCAAGAAGTTTGGCATGTCTGCCAAAACTCTCACCAACTTTTACAGGTGCACCATTGAGAGCATTCTCACTGGCTGCATTACTACCTGGTATGGCAGCTGCTCCGCTGCTGATCGCAAGGCCCTCCAGAGGGTGGTGAAGACAGCGGAGCGCATCATTGGCTGCCACCTCCCCTCTGTGCAAGGCATCTACCACACGCGATGCCTTAAGAAAGCACAGAAAATCATAAAAGATTACAGCCACCCAGGCTATGGACTGTTCTCGCTGCTGCCGTCTGGTAGACGTTACCGGAGCATTCGGGCACGGACTACCAGACTCACAAACAGTTTTTTCCCCCAGGCCATCAGGCTTCTCAACCAGCAGCATTAATCTCATTCATCGCACCTCATTGTATGCTCTAGGCACTTCTTATGTACATCACCTTAATTTAATTTATTGTACATGTCTATCGGCACCTCCACACTTTATATTTAATACTCCTACTCCTACTGTCCATATCTGGAACTGCTGCTAGTGTTTTACTGCTATGTATATTTATGTTATTCTTGCCCTTATTTGACTTTTTTTTTTAAAATTTTTAAAACAATTTAATATATATATTTTTTTGTTTTTGTTTTTAATGCCTACTACATAGTTGTTGCTTGCCATGTCCTAAGAATTTCATTGTTCAGAATGACCTTGTGTTATACTGTGCACTTGATAAATAAAAACACTTTGACTTTGTTTTTGTTCAATGCAGTTGCAGCTATTTGAATGCTTTTTTTTAACTTAAAGATTTATTTATTTTTAAAAAATCTTTAATACATTGCAGTTTTGCACAATAAAATGTTCTTAAAACATGTGAGTTTGTAAAACTTGTATACAGAATACTAAAGGAACAGCACAGGAGCAAAAACACCCCATGGAAAAATTTGTCAAATTTGCTCCATTGCTCCTAAAATATGTTTAGTGAAATTATATTAAAAACAACAACTATACTGTGATATATATCATTACTGTCCAATTTATACCGTGATATGAATATAAGGCTATATCTCACACCCCTACATGAAGTACTGTGTAGGGAATTAATGGGAGTTCAGTGTAAATAGAGTTAGGATTGCAATGGAAATGTGTGTGGTTGCTTGGGGAAATCTATAGAAATGTTTAATCTTTATAGGTGTAAATACAAAATAATGTATTGAGTGGTCATTTATAAGCAAATTTATTTAATAAACCTGACAAGTAGGCTACAACAAATACCACTAAACATTCAAACGAAGACATAAAATTTAGTACGTCTCTATGCATGGTCTACATTTACATGCATGTAAATGCTGTGAATTAAAACTTTCTCTTTACAGCTTCAGATTGAATATAATAATATACTATGATAATAGCCTATTTAACCCCTTCGCGCAGATGGCAAATTTGGTCAATTCTCACCTATTTAGGGGGTGCTCCGTTTAAGGCTTTATAACTCCAGGGGCGACATGTATAAAACTCAGAGTAAAATCGGAAATCTGCATAAACAAAGTTTAGCATTTTCTATCTCTGCCTTTCGGTCACTATGTCGCCATATCACACTGACGCCAAGCATTCCATACATATGCTGTCCAGCGTGTGCAGAGGTACGTAGATTGTCACAGCACGTGTTATTTTATACATCTGAATTCATGCCTGGAAACTCCCTTACACGGCTTTCTGAGGGCATTTTTCTGCTCAGCAGAAGATTTAGTTCCCGTTTAGAAAACTTGACTTTTCACTTGTTTCCACGTGTCTTGGTCTTGTGCATTTCTACCATCATTAACTGCACTCTGTTTGTACCATTTGTACTGTTACTCGATTTGCATCACTGCTTAATAGTGAATCAATTGTTAGTACATCACAGATAGCATTCACAGCAGCTGTGCAATAAGCAGCACAATGTATTTTTTGCTCAGTGGATCTACCACTCAGTTTTCTTTTTAAAAAATTTTAAACAAATTCAAGGGATTTTTTATTTTTTTAAGTTTGATAGAAAACGTATTAAGTGAATATATTAAAGAAAAATGTATACATATATTACATGATAATTAGCATTTTAAATAATATATTCATATAAAATAAACATGAATAATGATCCAGAAATCATAAATACAGAAAGGATTCTAATCTCTGCCCAGTTGTTCTTAATTTCCAATCTCACAGTATGTAACATATGTCGATCCAATTTGTTTGAAAATGACCACAGACATCCCTGACATGCTGTAACTGAAAATTGATTTTTATCTGTAATCACAATATGATTTTTAAAATTAATTTCAGTGACATTCCAGTATATATACACTAACAGGTATTGAGTATGACAGTAAAGGCACAACAAGAATAATTAAAGTGTAACATACCACCATGTGGACAGCAATAAGATTTTAGTTTACCTGGTCAGCAGGACTTGCAGAGGTGATAACATTCTCACTGTCCGGGCTTGAACATTTGGAACCTTCTGAAATAAGGAAGTAAAAGCCAGTGACAAGAGTGATGAACAAACAGCAGTAAATATTCAAAACAGTTGAAAATGATCAAATTTGACAAACTTAAGTTCAGGTATTTCAGAATCATCGAGGCATCATTTTACAAAACAAATGCAGTCTCAATTCACAAAAACTGTCTGCGGTGGAAAACTATTGAACTTTTGAAAGACAGACAGGAAAATGTTAATGAGGGAGAAATATAGTTTCCATCATATGGTCAAAAAGTCCTTTATAGACCTGTCATAAATGTATCTCAAAGTCTTCATAACTTGATAACAGGGAAAATGCAACTTGTTTTAGTACTATTTGTAGAACATAGCCAATTGACCTATTGCTCCATCACACTTCGGTTCAGTGGTGCCCAATCATGTGCCATGGAGGGCCGAGAGTATGCAGGTTTTCATTCCAACCAATCATTACACCTGCTGAGTTCACTGATTAGTTCCCTCCCCACTGGTGGAAGGCATGTTAATCAGTGAAATCAGCAGGTGTAGTGATTGGTTGGAATGAAAACCTGCATACACTCAGCCCTCCATGGCACATCATTGGGCACCACTGCTTTAGTTCATATTCAATGTATTGCACACTCATTCATCAAATGATGATGTGCAGGAGCCAAGGAACAAATCAGCTTCTGCAGCAATGAAAACCAGACTTGAGAGGTTCACGGTGATGTTTGCCACCCAGTTTTCCCTGAGGGTAACCCATGCGATCTCTAATTGATCCGGTCTTCACCCATTTGTTTTGAGAAAACCACTGGTTTGCCATGGCAGTGAGTTAACCATCATATTACTGTTTTTAATGACCAAGGATAAGATTATGTAGAGCTTATAGTATACTACTAATACAATGTTATTAGTAGTAGTGATATTTCTGCATGGCAAATAATTTACTTGTAGATGTAGTAGTGTAATAGAAAAACAACAGACCCAACTGTCATGACATGCACGCTACTTGTTCTGAGAAATTGGGTGCGTTTACATGCACTCAATATTCCGATAACTGGGAGTAATCCGAACATGGCAATAATACGATAATTGCGTTTACATGCACTTAAGTAATGCGATAATGGGAAAAATCCAGGTTTACATGATTCAGTCAATATTCCGATTTCTTTCCCTGAACGCGATGTGCAACTCAAACGTAAATTAGAAACACATATTAGCCTAACGTTATATATTATAACTCACATATTTTAACGTTTTTACATAACGTGATTATACTTCCTGCTGGGTTGCTAGAAACAGCACGCGGGTTGGTATGCGTAACCGTACGTTAGTAAACACGTTAACTATAGCCTAACGTTAGTTACATAAGAAAGAACAGTAGCCTATAACGTATAAGAAAGTAACGTTAAACATGGTAACGTTAGACAGGAATGCTCTTATGGGTTTCGTCGTCATATGGCAGATGTTATGGTTGCGGTTGGCAACTAACACTGTCTTTCAAGCGTTCTGTGTTATGAGCAGAAGACGACGAAGAGCTTTAACGTTATAACAAGCGCTAATTATTGGACCCAGAATAGGCCTTCCTCCAGCATTGTTAAGGACTTGGTCGTGATGGATGCGCGTTCGGAGCAAGGACTGGTGGGAGAGAGTGGTGCTAAATGAATTCACCGATTCAGAATGGAGAGGCAACTTCAGGATGGCTCGGGGATCATTTATGAAACTGTGTGATTTGGTAAAAAACATAATGCGCCCCGAAGAAGTGACAGTGCGTCCGGCTGTACCTCTTCAAATGCGAGTCGCAATAGTGCTGTACAAACTCGGTAGCTGCGGGGAGTACAGGCTGATAGCGAACCAGTTTGGTGTCCACAAATCTACGGTCAAGAAGTAAAGGCATTTACAGATCCGAAATAATTTCACAATTCATTAAAGTCTGGATGAAGCCTGTGCCATAGCCCAGCGGTTCGAGAAAAAGTTTGGAATCCCTCAGATCATCGGTTGCCTTGATGGCACACACATCCCTGTTCTGGCTCCCAGTGATGGGTACAGGGATTTTGTCAACAGAAAAGGGTGGACATCCTATGTGCTGCAAGGTGTTGTTGATGACAAATATTGGTAAGTTGAGGTCGTTTTAATGTCCAGTCGATCCTTGATAAAGTTTAACAGAACTGTAGCTTCAGCGTGTTGCATACACAGGGGTTTACTCTTACACTGCCGACTTCTATGACAGCTAGTGATGTGCAGTTCGCGAACGAATCGGTATTTTGAGTCGACTCTTTATGCTGAGTCGTCTGAGTCGACTCGCCAGTTCGAGGGAATCGTGCTAACCCACGGCTCTCGACTCTCGGCTCTGGCTCTCGGCTCTCGGCTCTCGGCTCTTAGCTCCGGCTCTGACTCTGCCTGCTTTCTACTACAGCCGGGAGACACTCCCCCGAGACACTCAGCAGTGGTTAATGCGCGGCGTTGAAGTCGAGCAGCGATTGATGCGCCCAACAAAATAGGTCACACGAATATCTTCTTTATAATGCTTTATGAATACATTTAAAGTTGATCTAAACAATATTGCACACAATTTTGTGAATGAGATAATCGCCCCAGCTCATTCAAAGTAATTTTGACTAGGCTACTACTAACGGTTAAAGGATAGGTAGCAATAGTAGGCTAGTAGTCGGACCTAACTCCGTTCAGCACGAAATCACCTCGACTCAGAGCCGTGAAACAAACAAAGCCCTTTCAAGTTTTAACGGAGAGGAAAATAAATGCTGTAGGCGACAGCATTAATAATCGAGTTTAGCCTACTCAGCGTGTATCAACCAGAAACCATATATGCAAAGGAATTCTGTACCTAATAGGCTATCTAATTATATTCCGAGACGTCGACACTTTAATAGCCAACTGTTTATTATTATATTAATACATTTGGCTGTTTGCGAGGAAATTGCAGTAGGCTATAAAACAGAATTAATATGCGATTGTGTTCAGCTAAGTTAGGCTACTAAAAATGACAGCAAATACTTCAAAATGACAGGTTAGGCTACTAAAAATGACAGCAAATATATTTAAAGTGGTGGCATTTTTATTTTAGAACTATTGACCAACAACAACAGTGAACAGAATAAATAGCCTACAATTGTGTATGATATAATAAATAAAGTACAGTTAAAATAAACACATTTAAATAACCCTATGGTTAGCATAGATTAAATAGCTCTATACAAATATAACCATTCAATGTCTATTATTACCTGTAAGATCTAATGTTACAATCTGATCGAAAAAACGGAGATGGGAAAGTCGTAAATAAACGTAACCTGCGATTGCAAACTAGCTTGAGACAGTAGGCTACTGTAAATTGAGAATATTAGCAATGAGTATCATTCAGATGATTTGGGTCTGAATAAAATATCAAGGCTAGTTTACAAACTTATTTTGTCTACTTTGTTACCAGCTAGGGTCTGCTGTCTGAAACAGCTTCTAATTCCAGCTCGCGAGTAGCGCCGCTGAAAGAAAAAGATGCGGCTCTCGGCTCTCTCGGCTCTCACGGCTCTCGGCTCTCACGGCTCTCTCGGCTCTCACGGCTCTCGGCTCTCACGGCTCTCTCGGCTCTCGGCTCTCTCGGCTCTCACGGCTCTCACGGCTCTCGGCTCTCACGGCTCTCTCGGCTCTCGGCTCTCACGGCTCTCGGCTCTCACGGCTCTCACGGCTCTCGGCTCTCACGGCTCTCTCGGCTCTCGGCTCTCACGGCTCTCTCGGCTCTCACGGCTCTCACGGCTCTCGGCTCTCACGGCTCTCACGGCTCTCGGCTCTCACGGCTCTCGGCTCTCACGGCTCTCGGCTCTCGGCTCTGGCTCTGACTCTGCCTGCTTTCTACTACAGCCGGGAGACACTCTCCCGAGACACTCAGCACTGGTTAATGCGCGGCGCGCAGTTTCTGATTGCTAAGTTAGAACCTACGTAAGAATATATATATTTTTAATTTGATCTAACAATATTGCACACACTTTTGTGAAGTTAATAATCGCCCCAGCTCATTCCAAAGTTATTATGACTACTAATGGTTAAAAGAAAGATACGTTGCTACAGTAGCTATACTACCCAACTGATCAGCACGAAATCAACTCGACTCAATTTAAGAGCCATGAGCCGTAGCAATATTCCACGGCTCCAGACAGAGCCGTGACACAAACCGAAGTAATTTTCGAGTTTTAACCACATAACTGTTCTTATAGAGTTCTGTGGTTTTAATAAAGGGCAAAATGAAGTACACCATTAAGCTATTAATCGGGTTTACTACTCAGCGTGATTCAAACGGAAACCCTATTGACAAAGGAATTATGTTAGCCTATATCTAATGATATTCCGAGACGCCGACTGTATATTACGAAATTATTAAACTTTTTGCGAGAATTGCAACCGAATTCCAGTCAACGATGAAACAATTAGGCCAAATTTGCGATATTGCGATTGTGTTCAGCTAGATTAGGCTACAAAAAAATGACAGAAAAGACTTATTTAAAGTGGTGGCATTTTTATTTTAGAACTCTTGACCAACAACAACAACAGTGAACAGAATAAATAGCCTACAATTGCGTATGATATAATACATAAAGTACAGTTAAAATAAACACATTTAAATAACCTTATGGTGTCCAAATAAATAAACGACACAGGCTCCTGTACATCATATGTACACACTGACACACACAATAAATATCTGGCTTGTTTGTCCAATTTGGCTGGCTATCTCTCTTATACAGTCTTCCATCCACCTAATTTTCAGTAGACCTAGACTACTGGATTCTGGGATCTGATAAAAAATATAAGATTAATATTAGCATAGATTAAATAGCTCTATACAAATATAACCATTCAATGTCTATTATTACCTGTAAGATCTAATGTTACAATCTATGATCGAAAAAACGGAGATGGGAAAGTCGTAAATAAACGTAACCTGCGATTGCAAACTAGCTTGAGACAGTAGGCTACTGTAAATTGAGAATATTAGCAATGAGTATCATTCAGATGATTTGGGTCTGAATAAAATATCAAGGCTAGTTTACAAACTTATTTTGTCTACTTTGTTACCAGCTAGGGTCTGCTGTCTGAAACAGCTTCTAATTCCAGCTCGCGAGTAGCAGTAGCGCCGCTGAAAGAAAAAGATGCGGCTCAAACGGAAACGGCTCTTCTGTATTAACCGGAACCGGAAGTACCAAAATGGCGACTCCGACTCCGACTCCGATCCGACTCTTCAAACTGAATGGTACGAATAGAGCCGACTCAGAAAAAAGAGCCGAACTGCCCATCACTAATGACAGCTACTGTTGTTACCATTCTTCATGGGCGGTTACCCTTGAAGTTACTACCGTAGTTACTGGTGTAACGTGCATTACCGTAGTCATTACAATATATGACATATTATATGGCTACATGTCATATGTCATGTAGCCAGGAATGCACGTTACACCAGTAACTACGGTAGTAACGTTAAAGCTCTTCGCCGTCTTCTGCTCATAATACAGAAAGCTTGAAGGAAAGTGTTAGTTGCCACCCGCAACCATAACATCTGCCACATGATGACGAAACCCATAAGAGCATTCCTGTCTAACGTTACCATGTTTAACGTTACTTTTTTAGCTTTTGGAGTGTGAGCTGTAAGGTTCCTGGAAGTGCCCATGATGCCACTGTGCTCAGACAATCACAGTTGTTCACCAAGGCTCACCTTCTTCCTAAGGTGTGTAAGGGCCTCAAGTGTGCCTCTGCTCTTACCAAATACTCACCTTTATTCATGCTACATGTTATGTTTTACAGCAGTGATTTTCCAATCTCCCTTAATGTATTTATTTACCTGTGATAGCCTACTAAACTGCTTTGAGAAATCCAACCCAAGAAAAAAAGTAATGATGTTACCTATTCAATTACTTTGCTTTCCAAAGGAAGCCGATATGGCGTCCCAAACTCACTGTACTATTTCTGTCATATTTTTCATAATGTCCAGAACATAAGTGGAACAGCTGTCAGCATGTTTATACTTGGTGACCCAGCCTACCCTCTTTTAGAGTGGTTAATGAAGGGGTACACCCACACCGCCACCCTTACCCCTCAGCAAGATTCATTCAATATCTATCTAAGTTCTGCAAGAACGGGGGTTGAAATTGCATTTGGGAGGTTAAAATCAAGATGGCAGGTCCTTCTAAAGCGGAGTGACTTCCACTTTACTTTTTCCCCTTATGTCGCTCTGACCTGTTGTGCACTGCACAATTTCTGTGAGAGAGAGGAGGAGATGGTAAATCCAACCTGGATGGAAGAGGCAGCCTCTTTGGAGAGAGTGCTACCCCAGCCTGCGACACGACAGCATACACCAGCAAACAATGCCGGTGAAACTGTGAGACAAGCCCTCACTCAGTATATGGCCAGCAATTTCCCACTTCGCAGCCATGAACTGTAGATAATTCAGATCTGTTGTACTTATAATTATGTATTTCCCTAGTTCACTTGAGTGTTTTTCTATTTAAATCTTATTGTGTTATTAATTGTATTGTGTTTGTTAAGTCCAATCAACCATTTGAATTGGTTGAGATTCCAGCAAATTCTTTGTACATAATATATCTATTTTCATTTCAACTTTACCCACCTGAGTGTGTTTTACTATTATATTTATTATCTTAGTGGGAGGTAACACCAAATCTTATACCTTCCAATAAAGCTATGCTAATCAACACAGAGTGCCTATAGAAAGTATTCAGACCCCTTCACCTTTTCTATATTTTGTTACATTACAGCCTTACTTTCAAATTGATTAAATAAATTTTTTCCTCATTATTTGAATTTAATCCATTTTAGAGTAAGAATGTAATGTAACAAAATATGGAAAAGGTGAAGTGAATACTGTATGTCTGACTTCAATGAACAAATGCTGTTATTGATTTGCAAAAATGTTTTATTGTCTTATAATAATTCAAATAACTTAATAAATAGATAAATAGATATGTACAATAAATAGATATGTGCACAGAGATATAAATAGATTTGAATAAGTATATAAATAGATGAAGAAGTTATAAACATAAACATATTAACTGATAACCAAACTAAACATTCTTCAATCTTTGGTAACATTCTACAAACTTTGGTAAATGTGTCCATCTTCATTACCTGCATGGTTAGCAGAATGGTCGTAGTTTAAGGGGATGTGTGGGTAGTTTTGAGGGTGGTGAAACCCTGGAAAGGGGTGGGGGTTATACATTTGAGGGGTCAACCTTTGGAGACCATCCAACATTAGGGATACCGCCCGTTCGTTAGCCCGTGAGTTGGCCTCCATTACAGTAGACAGGAAACGCTCCTCCCGCTCCTGTTGTTGCAACATCTGTGTTGCCAGCCACTGCTGCTGTTGTTGCTGCATGGCTTGAAGGTGGGCATAGTGGTGGTGCTGATGCTGACCTCTTCTTTTCCTCTTTGTGACGGGTGGGCCTGGCACAAGAAAGGCAGTTAAGCTGACAGGCCGGTATATTACACCATAACAATTGGGGTAACAACCACCAGGGAGAAATATACTTCATATAACGTTCCAAACCAGTTGAGCGCAGATGTTTTTGGAGGCAAATGAAATTAACTTGCCTTGGGAAGTGACAGCACTTACCATGGCAAGTAGCCTACACCCTATGCAAGTTTTTAATTGTGGGATTTTTCACACCCGTGGAGAACTGCTAACCGTTACTGAAAACTGACCTGGTGGTGGGGAGCTTTCATCCGTTGCTTCTGGCTGTGTGTCAATGGGAGTATCTGGCCTCTCTACCTCAAGGGCCGCAATTGGCCCGCGGGCCGTAGTTTGGACACCCCTGGCCTAGCCTGAGGGACTTCCACCGACTGCGGATTTGGTCCACAGTTCTCGAAAATCCCCCCTCGGACATCCTCACCGACACCCTTTTCATTATTTCTGCGTTCCGAACCTTTTTCCCATCTATGAGATGAAGTACATTCATATTTTTTATTTCAGATAACATCAGGAGGGTTTCCTCCTCGCTCCAGAAATGACTTTGACATCTCTCTCTGACCTCTCTGTTTTGACGTTAGCGTTACGTTACTAACAATATCCGGAGTGGCTGCGCAGATTTTAAAAAACGACCAAGATCGGAATAAGCGTTTACATGCAACCAATAAAACGAAAAACACGGCAGAAATCCAGGTGTAGTTATCGGAATTCTCATGTTCCGATAACTGCTTTTTTCCGAAAAAGATTTTCGGAATATTGCGTTTACATGACACTTTGAATAATCCGATAACAGCCATATTCCGAATATTATCGGAATATTGAGTGCATGTAAACGCACCCATTGACTCATTCATTGAAAGGGGCGTGTTCAAAATAATAGCAGTGTGGAGTTTAGAGAATTCATTCATTCTGTGAAAAAACAGGTGTCATTAATTGTCCTTTATTAAAGAAGAAGGGAAGCAAATGTTTCACACATTGTTATAAAATATATTTCCTTCTGAATTGCTAAGTAAAATGGGCCATTCCAAACATTGTTCGGAGGAACAACGTAATTTGATTAAAAAGTTGATTGGAGAGGGGAAAACGTATAAAGAAGTGCAGCAAATTATAGGATTCTCAGCTAAAAAAATCTCGAATGCTTTAAAATGGCAACAAAAACCTGAAACACGCGGAAGGAAACGAGCAACTACTGTTAAAACGGATCGAAGAATAGTCAGAATGGCAAAGATTCAGCTATCCAGAAAGATCAAAAATGATCTAAAAATGATCTTACCTGTAAGTGCTGTTACAGTCAGAAGACATTTGATCGAAGCTGAGCTATCAGCAAGAAGCCCCCATAAAGCACCTTTGTTGAAAAAATGGCATGTGCAGAATCGGTTAAAATTTGCCAAAGAACACAGCGATTGGCCCAAAGAGAAATGACGTAATATTCTGTGGACTGATGAGAGTAAGTTTGTTCTTTTCGGGTCTAGTGGTCGTCGACAGTACGTCAGACGACCCTCGGGTACTGAATTCAAGCCACAGTACACTGTGAAGACAGTGAAGCATGGTGGGGCAAAAATCATGGTATGGGGAAACTACGGTGTTGGGCCTATGTATCGTATACCAGGGATCATGGATCAGTTTGAATACATCAAAATACTTGAAGAGATTATGTTGCCGTATGCCGAAGAGGAAATGCCCCTGAAATGGGTGTTTCAACAAGACAATGACACCAAATACACGAGTAAGCGAGCAACTTGGTTCCAGACAAAAAGGATTGAGGTAATGGAGTGGCCAGCTCAATCCCCCGACCTCAACCCCATTGAAAACTTGTGGGGTGACACAAAAAATGCAGTTTCTGAAGCAAAACCCAAAATTCACAGGAACTGTGGAATGTAGTTCGTTCATCCTGGGCTGAAATACCCGTTTCTAGGTGCCAAAAGTTGGTTGATTCGATGCAACGCAGATGCGCAGCAGTTATCAAAAACAATGGTTATGCAACTAAATATTAGTTCAGTAATTTAAAGTGAAGTTATGTTTCCACTGCATTTGAAATATTTAACTAAAAGCTATTAAAAAATATTTGCACTTTATTCACTTTTTTTAACGCACTACTATTTATTTGAACACCAAATTTCAGCCTTTAAAAACATCTACAGCTGAAAAAAATTATGATTGAATAGTGTCACTTTCTACAGACTATTCAGTTCTCAGGACTGGGTGGGCATGAAAGCTAGTTAATATTCAGGCCACGCCAAGAGTCTCTAGGGAAGTTATGTGCAGACTCGGAAATGCAAACACCATTTAGCAAAACAAACGATAGATAAGCCTAAAAAATAAAGCGCGTGGTGCAAGTTGCAACCGTACCATATGTTTGAGCCACTGAACTAAAAAAGATCCGTTCACATAATAATACTAACGTTAAGCTCAGAGACCCACGTCTTTCAAAACCGGTAGCTACAGCGTAGCATGTGTATTAGCTAACCTTAGCTAGCTAGCTATCTGGGCTAGACCCTCCTCCTTTTAGCAGTCAATCGGGCTAATGCTATGACTTCAGCCTTCCACCTCCGATTATAAGAGCAGAGACCAGTATGTCGCCCCATCCAGGCCTGAAACTTGTGTCTCTAAAATTTGTTATGACAACAGAGAGCTGAGAATTAATTCAGAGCCAGATATCAACCACTTAACACTGGAAGGCCAGAGTAAATACATATTTTTATGCACAGTGGA
This sequence comes from Ilyophis sp. 1 JC-2022, assembly GCA_022702515.1. Taxonomy (NCBI): domain Eukaryota; kingdom Metazoa; phylum Chordata; class Actinopteri; order Anguilliformes; family Synaphobranchidae; genus Ilyophis; species Ilyophis sp. 1 JC-2022. The sequence goes on from CM040405.1 coordinate 76,979,244, forward strand.
GTTTTATCATTGTAATCATTATGTAATAGCCTAAATTCATTGGATTTTTGTGTTTGTTTTACGAAAAGTTGGATTTTTACATTTCAATAAAGCTACATTTATCCTAAAAGTGTGGACTAGCCTACTTTCTACACATGTTCTACACAGTCAGGTTTTAGACCAAGAGTAGGCTACTGTAAAATTAAGTGTAAAATGAAGTACTTACCACTGTCTGTAGCTAAAAGGACATTTCTAACTTTGAGAAGGGATTGTCTGTTGCGTGTTACTCTAAAATCTGATTTGGAATAAAAAAAATATTTTAGTCATTAAGGCAATTAATGTCCTGTGGCTCGGGAGAATGCCAGTCTGACACGCAACGTCTTCTGCGAATATATCCCATTGTGTTCCAACGTCCTGCGGTGTGCAGGCAGACGTAAGATTTGCTTGAACAGTAATGAAGAATTGCTTCGTATTTCTCAATTACACTTTTGTTCGTTGCCGGTACTTGCAATTACGTTCAAGGAATAAGAGGGTCTTGAAACAGTTCCGTGATGAAAGACAGTAGCTGGTTTATTCGTAGTTACAGTTCAATGGAGTTTGTCAGCGTTCCAGTCTAACATGCAACATCTACCAGTCTACCATTCTAACATGTAACCTTCTACCAGTCTGACCGTCTAACATTCTAACATACATTCCAACCCAGGCCAGCATTTATACAGATATCTCAGGAAGTATCCTATAGGTGGGGCCAGACAGGGAAGTCTCGTGGATGTGTATCCCCGGGAAACTCAGTGGGACATTGATGCCGGTGGCAAGTACTTTAAGAGTACTTGCATATGAAAGGGCGCTTCACACCCAGACAGAGACGGGGTGGCTGTTAGGCACCCCCCCCCCCAGACAGAACCTGCATAGTGTATTAGAGCATACAGGTTTGACTTTAACTAAAACATGTTGCTAAATTATCTTTGAAATTACTAAAATCTAACAGTAACGTTAGCTTGGGGTGAAGACTTTATGGCCGAAACATACCTCATGCAAATACGCAAACTTGGACACTTCGAGCTACGCAAACAGTTTTTCTTTTGCCATGACATTTGTGAAAGACAAACCAGAGGAAAGCACACATCGAACAAGAAAGTTGTTTGTTTTGTGGGTTGATTTTAGTTTTGGCTGTTAGCCTTAATTAGTTTCCTGTCTTTTCTTTCTTCCTATATCATTTTCTCCCCCTATTATTGGTCCTCACGGTTGTGAGCTGACTTGTTCTGATCTCCCCACCTTTAAGTTTGAATCTCCGAACCATCAATAAACCCATTACAGAACAAACAAGCCAATCATAGATAATCCATGAGTTAATGGGTTTACAGATATAGCAGCAAATGGGGACCAACTCCATATTAATGCCCATGATTTTGGACTGAGATGTTGGATGAGCAGGTGTCCATATACTTTTGGCCATGTATTATACCTTTCAAAAAGCTTCAGAAACAGAAGATGTTACAAAAGTCCCAAAACACCTAAATAATGACGGATAAGTGAGCAAGAAAGCGACTAATGGGCTTGATCTCTTAGATCAAGATCTCTTTAGCAAGAGAGCCCTGTAAAATCCATGTATAAAACTTAAAAATGTTATAAAGGAAAAAAATTATACTTTTGCAATTAATTCCAATTGTGAGGGGCATAGTATTAAAAACCTGTTTTGCCCAGCTCAGTATTTATATGTCGTGTATCTAAGTTAGTATTAGTAAAGCCTTATAGATAAACAGGTAGATCTAGAAGTAAAGCCTTATAGATAAACAAATTTGAATGTAGTTCCCTGTTCTTTGTTAAAGAGGACCACCCGTCTTTCGGATGAGACGTTAAACCGAGGTCCTGACTCACTGTGGTCATTAAAGATCCCATGACACTTATCGCAAAGAGTAGGGGTTTCCCCGGTGTCCTGGCTAAACTCCCAACCCAGGCTCTTTCAATCTGCCACTGAATCATCCCCCAGTTTAATTGGCAAAAAAATTCTTCTCTCCCTCTCCACCTCAAGCTGATGTGTGGTGAGCATTCTGGCGCAAAATGGCTGCCGCTGCATCACCCAGGTGGGTGCTGCACATTGGTGGTGGTTGAGGCGAGTTTCCCCCTCATCATTGTAAGCGCTTTGAGTCACCAGTTGGTGAGAAAGGCGCTATATAAATGCAAGGCATTATTTATTATTATTACTTTTCCATGCAAAACACAATGATGGATGAGAAATGTATTCCTTGTGATAAAATGCAATGCACTATGATATACTGTATCAAGGGGATTTAAAGTGGAAGGGGCAGTGTGCACATGCAGAATATGTCTATAATGAAATACAGATAGGACAGTTGATTGTACAATAGTTTTCCTATTAGCAAAAGCGAAGCATGCTTTAACTAAAACTTACTTTTAAACCATTTCTAGTGATCATGTCTTACCGTAAATTTCCTGGATTGTTCAATATACACGTTCGCAAACTATGTTGTTTTTCTGGACCAGCTTTGAGTATATTTTATGTTTCAGAAATTTTTTGTGAATATACCAGCGCTGCCGCCGTTTAAAAACTCAACGTCCCATAATTCCCTCCAGACGAGTGAAGCGTTGTCTCCAAATGTTGTCATATAACGTTAGCCAGCAGTAGCACACAGCTCCGTTTTTAAACACTTTTTTCGTTAGCTAGCAAGCTAGCAAGGACTAAAAGCTAGAATTGCTTTATGTGGTTAACTATAGCGTCATTCCTGACCTTGTTGGTGGGCTTCTCAAATTAGCAATCTAACGGTAGCTTGTCTTCAGTGGCAGCACAGCCAAAAATTTTCCAGATGAGATGATATCTGATTGGTTGAGAACCACCCGTGCGTTGCAGTATTGGATATGTAGTCTGTTAAAGTGGACGACAAGACGAACTACAACCATTAATCCATTCCTTTAAAAAATGTAAATTGGAACATGCGATATATGGTCTGTATCCTTATACCACACAGGATAATCCAGGAACGTTTTGTGTTACTTAATACAGGTATTTAGAGATCGTAAATACGTTGTATATTATATTAAGCGACTTCTAAAACACTTAAATTTTTGTTATATGGAAAAAAAACAAAAAACACATTTTTTCATTTTCCTACCTATTTTGCGCTCTACTGTGAATTGCAGAAGTGCGACTTGCGGACCGTTTTACCAGCACGTGTCATATTTCATTCTATTAGGTATATTCTTTAGAGTTTTAAATGCAGAGAAATATCACAGGTCAGTTAACTACGGTTAACGACACGAAAACAACTCAAGTAGGCTAAATAACTTAGAGGCTACAAGACAACATCACGTTAGCAAGGCAACATTAGTAAGGTGACGCCGTACACTTAAATTAAGGTGATGATGGCCAGCATAACCCAATTCAACCTGGGCATAGTTCTCATAACAGTCCCACAGAAAATGGTTGTTGCACACAAACATGCCACATGAAAGCGGTGCTGGTCATTGGTGCCAGAGCGCCAGAACAGAAATGCGCAGCCAGAGTAGGCTACAGCTCTCTACGGATCGCTCAGGAAAGCATGTAATCTTCTGATGCTCTTGCACCCAGAGAAAGCACACTTGCAACCCATTGAAAATAGAAAATACTAGAATTGAAAAAACTAACGTACAGTTGCTAATATAACTAGCAGAATTGGAAAAAAGGTAATACATTGAAAGAGACTATAGGCTAACAGGAACAACAACTAACTTAACAATAACAATTGTCAAATAGATATGGCCACGGCTTCTGAGTAATGTATTTAATTGGGGGCGGTAACAAAGACGTAATGCATAATATTGTTCTCTTCCATCTGAGGCTATGTCTAGATATTAACAAAAAAAAAGTGTTTTAGTGTTTCCTACTACATTAATGTGAAAATAAGATTTGTAGATGTGAAAAGCATAAGAAAGTGCATGTTGTTTTGAAAAGTAACCTTTGGTACCTGGTGGGAATAGAACCCAGGTCTCCCACACTAAGGGCCATCCCCTTATCCACTAAGCCATTGCAGATGTTGTACCCAATGGGGAGAATTATTTGAGGGTATGGAGCATATTTTATGAAGAATTCGGCAGGAAAAAAAACTTTATTTGTTTCACTCGTTTAAGTACTAGTGAAACAGTGAATAGTTAATATAGTTACATTTCTTGGCAATAAAAACACGTTCTTAAATGTGAAAAGAACATTAACATTAAAGCATAGCAAAGTGTACATTGTTTTTGTCGAAAAGAAATGTAACCTTTGGTACCTGGTCGAACCCGGGTCTCCCACATCCCATGCCATTGCTCTTACCAGTAAGCAGATACCCTTTGGTGGCCCAGTGATGGATCACTACACAAAATGTTTAAAACACAACAGTGATTTTTCATGAATTTATGAATTAAAAATACATATTATGCTCTATAGTGCTACTATTTGATTAAATTTGGCCAATACTTTACAGTTTAGCTCGTGATGTGAGTGCTAGTATAGCTACCAGATTTCATCAATATGCTTCAAAATATTTTGAGTTATTAGTATTTTTGTGGTAAACCATGCCCACATCAATTTGTATTGGCTTACCATGTCGTTTGAAATATCTGATTTGTTCATAGTAACTTTTAAGAGGACCTTTATCTGAACAAATTGGCGATAGTTCCATGTTGATAGATCAAACGCTCTGGGGGAGATTTTTGGCGGGCCTTATGACTCCTAAGCAATTGATTTGTCCATGGGGAGACACATCTTCTGATGTGGGATGTAAGTCTCTATGCAAGTCTCTAAAGAGCAGATGTTATGATTGTTTGAATATTGGAAGTTCAAATGACAGTTACAGCGCAACCAAGTGGCCAATCAGTGGCAATATCGTTCTGTGGCGTATGAAACTGCCTCCTACCAATGTGCTAAGTCTCATAGTTGTCAGTTTTGTGGTTAGGCTAAAACTGGGGACTATACAGAAACTAACACAATGCATGTTAAGCTGTTCTTCTCCAAACCTGCAGCCCTGTCTTAAGTGGGACTGAACTTGAAAACTAGCCTGCAATAAAAATAACTAAATAGTACTTGTTTATTGACAAGAAAACCTCTGAATCTGATTGGCTGGCTATTAAATGTTTGCAACCTTGATTCTTCCTTTTCCTCTTCTCTAGGCTATGCCTTTTCTTTGTAAAGTACTTTAAAGGGGACCTATTATGAAAAACTCACTTTTCCAGGGCTTGTGCACATACATTTGGGTCTCTGATGGGCCTACTAACACACAGAACTAACTACTGTGAACTAAAACAACCCAGTCAGTTTTTTGTGGGCTGCCTATTTGTGTAAACATGTGATTCTACAAGCAGTTCAAATTTTGCGCGGTTTAACGCGCCATAAACCGGGTCATTACAATAATACCGCCCCCCCATCTGAGTATCTCCGCCCAAGGCTTGAGAACTGTTTAACTGTGGTGCGTAATTTTTTTTAACGCAAACGCCGGAGTCAAACCCGCTAGAATCATGTCGAAGCTAAGAGATAGATGTGAAGTGCTGTGTTGTTGTCTGCACGCTCACAAGCAGCACAGATCGATACATGCAACCCCAGCCTCAGAGGACCTAAGAGAGGAGTGGATCAAGTTTATTTTTGATGACAACGTCCCAGCTACCGTTGGAAAAAAACTGTTAGTGTGTGCTAATCACTTCACGTCTGACTGCTTCACCAACCTGGGTCAGTACAAAGCAGGGCTGAGCAAGAGACTTCTCATGAAAGTTGATTCAATTCCAACTCTCCGTGGAAAAACTGCAGACGATGGAAATGTATGTATTTTCAAAATAACTGTGATGTGTGTTTCTTTTGCCGTATAGCACTAGCTAACGCTAACAGCTGAGGTAACGGTAGCTAACGTTAGTGGGTGGCTGGGCAGTGTGTAAAGGCAGTGTGTCCGTGTGTCTGATGGTAGGTGAGGAGGAGTGAGGGAGAGAGGATAATGAAATTGTCACAGTAGCAATGAGTGGGGCTTGTCCAGGCTAGGCAGCTATATTTTGGATGTTGAGAATTGTCATAGAATCACGCTGGAAAAGGGAAAATTTGCATTTAAAGCTACAGACACCAGAAACAGCCCGTTTTGAAAAGGACTGAAACAGAGGGGTATAGATCATGCGATAATGCTTAATCTGAATGGCATTTTCACCAACAAATATTCAAAGACATATTTTGGAGACCCCAGAGACCTATATTAACTTCTTGAAAAAGAGCATAATAGCTACCATTTAAAAAGGTAGATTTCTCATTTAGATTTACAATCTTTAGCTTTCAAATATAATTAGCATTGGAACAAATGCTGCATCAAGCGCTCTTTCGCCACGAACATGCAGGCTATTTACCCTATCTATGGTGCTAGCCTAGTCGTCAATGTCCCAATTATAGTAGCCTATTCATATTTCTTTGAAATTGTAAACAACTTTAAACCATCAAATTTCCAATGCAGGATTGCTACAGTTTCGCCGCTTGTGCATAAAAGAAATTAAAACGTACCATTTCTACACACTACAAAAAGGTTTGTTCCGATATTAGGAACAGTAATAGGCTCGCCTATAGGCTATTATTAAAAAGTTCTAACTGTTACAAATAAACATTCGGTATCTTTTCCTTTGCGTACTGTATGTAGGCTACACCTACCCAATGTAGGTACTTTCGGGTATAACGCTAAAAAAAAAAATTCTACAAATCTCTGATAAACAAATTAAGGAACCAAATATCCTACCTCGTAACGATTCTACAACTGGTTTCTGTTGAATGTTGAAGAATTTCTCTTGTTCCATTTTGCCACTGCAGCAACGTTGATGTTTCCACAGCAAGATGGCATCACTGAAATAGCTTAAGTTAGAAACAGCGCCTACAGTGGCTGAATGGGAAAACTACTGGGTCTGCGGTTCTTTTATTCACTCAGATTAAAAAAAAAAAATTATATATATACTTTTTTCAGTTTATTATTGAGTCGAGGCCCCTTTCAGTTGAGAGGCCCGATTAAAAATATTGATATCACAGTGTTACATACACCTAAATATGTAGCCTAATCATTCGCTCTTGTACCTCAATAAAACATCACTTTTCTCTGTACTCTACAGTATGTATACTTTTGCCCCGGGATTGCATTTTTCTTAAGTTTTTTAAATATTCTGATTCATATTGACTCCAAGGAAAATCTGCACCTTAATCTACCACATATCAGCGCACAGAAAATTGGAATGAGCATTTGCCATGCCATAAGTGAAAAGTATATACGCCACAGCCTATATTATGTATGATAACATGAAAATAAAATAGTATCCAATCATATTGGAAAGACAGTGCTCGAGTTGAAAAACAAACGTACATATGTAGCCGGCGAGACCAACCGCATTTTAGATGCAAAATTTTTAAAGGGAAACTCCTCTCCCTAAAGCGTTTTTTATAGAGCTTGCGTAATATGAGACTGTGAAAACGAAAACTTCCGCTACGCCGGGCTGTGGAGAAGACATGGGATATACCATTGCTACGGTTATAATGTACTCTATTGGATAAAAGAGCCGACAATTAAACCAGAATGAGACAGGCTTGCAGGAAATGGGGGGTATTACGAGTTGACGTTTCAGATAGTGTAATAGCGCTATAAAGTGTTGTATATTTCTCAAACCGATTGTACCAGACAATAAATGACCGCTGAATTTTGAAAGGAACATCTCAATGTGTAAAACCAACGGTAAGGTTGTATATTAATTTCATATTTAGTAGCATATATTGCTAGTAGAATACATGGTAGAATGAGAGAATACTTTCACGTTTATTTTGCATTTGAGTGAACAGGGCTATTCACGGCTTTTCTGGCATACGATCAGGCGATTATCTTGTTGCTATGACGGAATTCAAATTTTAGATGATGAATAAATATATTCATGAACTCAAACATAAACGCTATTGTCCACCATGTCACGCATGGGTAGGTACAGACTGGGTGGGGGGGGGGGGGGGGGTGCTTGTTCACTGGACTTGCTACGCATTGGGCACAAATCGTCACAAATCGTCTACCAATAAAGTTAAAACACAGAGTTTGTGATTTCCACTAATAGTCTGGCTGCAAGAGCAACAAATGTCTCAGTTGAGCAAAAAGGTCCCGCCGACTATGCATCTGCACAAAGGAGTTAAACCTAGATTAAATGTATTCCTGTTGCTCCAACATTTTAAACTCAGATTTAAACTTTGATTAGGAATTAACTTTAAACTGGCAGTTGAGGTAGTTTAATTCATAGAAATAGCAGCATTATGTTAGATGGATGGAGTAAAATGGCCAAGTTCCTTGCAGTTACTCTGATTATTTGTCTTAATTGTGTACTATTTAATGCTTGCATTCCTTTCTTCATGATTAATTGTTTGTGAAAACAGTAAAGAATGTCTTGAATGGAAATGTAGTATTCACATTCAACAGCAACCTCCCTTTAATGCTTCGGGACATCATTTATGATTTTAGCATTTTCAATATGCAGTTTTATTTTTTATTAAAATGTAAAAATTATCCTTTATAATTGTTGCCAGCATGTGCAATAATTGGTTACTTTGTTAGCCAGTTTGCTATATTGTTTGATAATTACAAACCACCCAGATACACATGTAGCCTACTTGTTGATTCCCCACTATTTTCTGTCGTTAACCTTTCACAGTTTATGTGCATTGTACATACTGTCCCAACTTTTTTGGAATTGGGGTTTGTAGTTTATTTAAAAAAAAAAAAATATATACTTTATTAAAAATAAATATATAGTATAATGCATAGTTGAGCCAGGAGTTGTAATATATGCATGCTACACATTTACCTTTGCAACGTCCCTACAACACATTCTCTCTTGGAGAGAGTTCAGTGCAGTGACCACATGTGCACCCTTTGAAATGGAAACCACTATTGTTCATATCTTGCAGGTAAGGTGATTGCCTACAGCCTGTGTAAAATGAGTAGCCTACATGGCATGGGTAACTATTTGTACAGCGTGTGATTTGTTGTTTGCTGGCCGCATCATTATAAGCTCAAACGAAGGCTCGGCAGCAGCTGGAGCTAGCGTGTTTGTGTGTAGCGAAAGTGAGTGAGAGTGAGAGTGAGAGAGACAAAGCAGCTGCTGTGAGTGCTATCCAGAGCTTTTGGCTACTAGTGAAAACATTTTCTGGGATGTGGTTTGCTACCTGGAGCTCAGCCCCTATAGGTAATGTCAGAAAATTACATTGACACATTGTTTCCTAAATATATTTTGGCAAAATAAACCAAACAAGACTGTCCTTGTGCGGTTACACAGTGGACAAGTGATCCAACTCAGTGGCCTCTAATATCATTCCCTGACATCTCCTCTGCCTTATTAAATCACCCGGTAAGGAACCATGTAAACTAAATTATGATCCATGGCCATGAAAAGTAGTGAGCTGACCATAATCGAACGGTTTCACTTTGAGCATTCAGTTACAGAAGCAATGTTAACAATGTAATTTTCTGGGCTAGTGCCTAAGCTGTTAGCCACACATCAGCTTTTTGGCGTTTCCAAAATTGCGATGTTTACTTTTTACTAGATTACTAGATTTTGTCATAGGTGGAAGGCATTCTGTTTTGAGTTTGAATACACGGCCGGATCCAGAGCTCAGCGCGCTGCCAATCCGTAGATAAATGAAGGGCTGTGTTTTCCTAAATTAATGGCCATATTTCCCCTGTTTTTCTGGAGACTCCAGTTAATGGTGGTGGTATTTTTTCAGTAGAACTATTGAACTATGTTCGTGGCAGTGTTGGGAAAGCTACTTAGAAAGCATAGATTTGCAAGCTACCAATTACTTCACACTGGAAGAAGTTGAACTATAGCAAAGCTACCCTAAGGAGAAATATAGTTTGGTTAACTGAAGCTAAAAAAGTAGTTCAAACTACTGATCTAATTGACAATGTACATGCGATACGAAATTATAACAAAATATAATACAAAAAAGTCACATACCAGCAATAAATGCCACTCAATTGAGTTTATTGCAAAAAGTGCCCACAGGTCATACATAGTAAACCAAAACAATTAAATAGTCCACTATTCATGGGAAAGTGCAAGGAATGTCAGCTTTGGTTTTGTATACAATGTCCATCAGTTAGACACCTACCTTCCAGAAACTAGAGTCCAGGTGGGGGCATTGCACCAAGCAGGATTACTCAGTTAGCCAGGTAACTTCTAAAATAGCATGCAACAACTTCTCTGAACATTTGTTAATAAATAGCAATAATCAATACTTATGACTAATTGACACCTAATATATTCAAGTTTCGTTTTTACAAATTCATATTAAAAACATTCAAAACTATAACCAAATATTTTTCACAGGTGAGCTGACAATCCAGCTTCCTGGAATACTCTTAACCTGACCTAAACCTGTCCTAAACAAAACAATCCCATCTGGGCTTTTCACAAGGACAAAATTGCAAGTTGTAGTTTCAGTAGTTAACTACAAAATGACAAAAAAGTAATTTAACTACTTGAATCACTATGCAAATATGAATGTATTTGAACAACCAGCAAGCTACTGTAAAATGTAGTTAAACTACTAGTTTAATTACATGTAGTTCTTGAAGAGATGCTGCAGGACAAGCAGTAAAATGCCCAGTAAAATGCCCAGCCCCGGATCAGCTCCGGTTGTAACGTTAATTCAGTGGGTATGGCAACCTGTGACTGGCGTTGTCTGACATCGCCCATAAACTGTAAGCGCTCTTGGCTGTTGTAGTTCACAGTAAAGCAAAAGCCTGGTACATGCGCAAGAGTTTGTGGCTATATCTCTGCTCTCACTACAGGTAGAAAGTTGTCTGAGAGCTCATTTTAATCAAGAGGACAGCTACTCTTCTATGGAAGATTTTTAGTGGCTTAATTAAATGCAATTTCTTTAGCGACGCATCGTGACATATCTGCGTTTGCTTTTACGTAAAGAATGCGCATTGATCATGCCATAATTAAAAACAAAACACATTTTGCTTTTCATTGTCCAGGGCTCCAGAGTGCAACCAATAATCTGTCCAGTGCGACTAAACATTTTCATTGGTCGCATTAGCGCGCCTGGAATCTAGCAGGCCATGATTTAAAAACAAATTAACATAGAAAGCACAGAAAAAAACCAATAAGTAAAATTATAATTTTATTTATAAATTCATTTTATTTATAAATTCAAAATCATTAATTTAATTTTAAACATGTTGTAGGCTACTAGCCGCTGAGAAATGCAACCAGCAAACGACCGGCTCCTATTCCAACACCATCGTCGAGTCCACCAAAGGTGAAGATAAATAAAATTTTATCGACTGAAGCCTATTTGGGCAAACACAAGGGGGAACGCTATCACTAGCAAAATACTGTCTGACTGGATAACATTACCTAGCTAACTTACATCGATTCAAACCCGACTTCCGGGGCTTATCTGGCTGGAAACGGTAGTTGCTTTACCAGCCAACGTAACCAAGCAACACCGGATCCAGACCGGGTAGTAGCTAACATTATACAGTCTCATAGTTGCTGGAGAGTGGAAACGCGCTGAGGAGGGGGATCCTGCAATACCAGAGCGAGGGTGCAGTTTCAGTGCTCTGGAGTCCAGTGTATGTGGTAGTCCAGGGAAATTCATGCTAGTCCCACTGTAACTGTTATGTGTGTGGGAGTGAGATACTGTAGACTGTCTCCTACGATCCCAGTCGGGAACGCCACGATTTTATCAAACATGTTTGATTTTATCGGGGTTTGTCTTTACATAATCCTGTGGTTTGCGCTGGCCAAAGACAGAAATCACTACGGGAATTTTCAATAGCCAATAAAAAGTGAGTTTGCAACAGTGGAAGGAAGAGTTGGGAAAAATACAGAAGTAAATATCAAATCCAACATGCGGATGGCTGAGACAAATACACGTTTTTTATAATACTAAAACTGAGAAGCGACTTGTGGATTTGTGACAGACCCATGAGTGTGTCTGTCTGTTCAATGTGAACTCTGCAAGTTACCACAACAATACTGACAAAGTTGCAAGCTGTATGGGCTCCGTGCTTGTTTTGGTTTAAAAATATCGGGGGGAAAAAGTGCAGGTCTACCACGAGAAATCACATTCGATGTGAGAGAACTGCATCCGTCTGCATCTATTCTCTGTCCTTTAGATTTGTGCTCCTCAAAACAGCCGTCGTTATGTGTGTGCGACACAAGAGACTGGAAATCTACATGTGACAGTTGTTAAATGTGTGCTAATCATTCTTTTCATTGTCGCTTATAATTGGAAAAATTGTGTAATGTGTCCCCAGCTTTACGTGAACATTAGCGAGAATCTGCTGGATGTGCACAGGCTACAATCAATAACCTGATCAACTTTATGTGAAGGAGAATTGCTGCTGGTCACACTCACATGAAATACCCCCCCCCACCCCCAAAAGACCCCTTGTCCTTGAAAACTGGTATTGCAGAAACATACTATTGAACCCCCCCCCCCCCAAAATATCCCTTGTCCTTGAAAAACTAGGGTCCTAGAAACTGCAGCTTCCGGTATTGCAGAAGCATACTATTGAGCACGCTCGCAGCAGGCAGCAGCAGTACAGTGAGCTATACTAGTGAGCAGACAGTGTCATTCAATACATTGGGGAAAATAGATACCATAAATGTCAAAAAACAAAGTAGCTTATTTGATGTTCCCAACAAACAATCATATTTTTAAAACAAGCCCAAAAAAGCCCCGCGACTTGTGGTTTTTTCAAGTGACATTATAAGCGGACTTGGCAACGCTGCATGAAGATTCTTGCACTCACAAAACCTCTTAAGACCTGAGGATACACTTTTTTCAGGATTCTCTGGTGGCGCATTGGTTTAAGCAGTTGCTTCTCCCAGCTGTAGGTTTTCCCTTTTGTGGTGATGCAAGTTCGAATCTCACCTTTGCAAAAATCATTTTTGCCGTGCCTGCCACGGTTATTATAAAATTGCCCTCTGTTCACTGATCAGTTTATATTTTTGATATCTTCTGATGGAAAGTGTTATCCTCTTCTCGAGAATAATAATTTATAAAAGACAAAAAGAAACAGACACTGCAGATTGGGATTTGAACCTTTAACGACGTAAGTACTAAACGCTTCTTGCTGCCATGTCTTATCACATTGTGCCACAGAAAAAACAATTGCTAGAATATACACTTTTTTTCAAAGAATGTTTATTTGCGTGATTTTTTGCCATTGTACATAACCGGGGTGTTATGTTACATTTGCATTCCTCCGTAGATCGCTCACTGATAATGGCTTCTATGGAATCATCTGCCTATGCTTGTTGATGTTCACAAATTGTTAAGATGTGCATCTTCTGTGGGAGTACTATATATTTTAATTTATTGATTTGACTATAATATGTTGCAAGCAAAAATAGCCTACATCTTTATTGTTATATGCATTTGGAATTTAAACAAAACAGTGTAGTCTAACTTAAAATGTTTTCTAGCCCATGTTTAATGAGTCCCCGGGTCGACTCCTAGCCGTAAGCTAGAATAAAATAGATAAATAAATATTATGATTTAAGATTGCCACTCTTTCTTTGTGTGGAGCAGGTGTCAGAAGTGACATTTGCAGAGCTGTACAAAGTTGAGTCATTGCAAACTCAGTTCCAAGAATTGAAAATAATAATTTCTTACATGGAAAGAGGACTACATCACAACTACAACAAAAATATGGTGTTTGCAGGAACACTTATTTCACGCATCTAAGCTGTTAGGTTCTTCTATTTCTAATAACGCTCATATTTTGAGAGAAAAAGATGTTGTGTTGCAGTGTTCTTTTTAAACCATTAAGCAGTTATCCTGATACAACTTGTATGAGATTGTATAATAACGTTATTTAACATAGGCCATGTCCTGGTTCCTATGTTGAGCTGTAAGCTATCTTGAGTACCGACATTTCTGAGCCAGTCAAATAATGACATTTAACCGTTGGCACTTTTGAGAAAGATTCCCAATGTTTGGTAGAATAAATTGATCCACTGTCCAGACACAGATTTTAGAGGTGCGGTCGTTTTTTATGTAGCTGTGGGCAGGAGCAGGCGGTCACGTGAGAATGCTGCGGGTATGATAACCAGTTTCAGTTGCATTTATAGATGGGCCCTAATGACAACAACAGACTGCATTAGGATGAGTTAACTAAAAAAAATCATTGGCATCTAGGCTGCATAATAAAACTGTCACATTAAACAAAATTCCCCTATAAAATTAGGTGCAATAAAGGCTGCATTATAAACAACATTTAGTTTTAAAATGCGCCTTCAGAGAGGGCATTTTGTGTGTGGGCGCATTCTGGAGGAGAGACGAACCATGCTGCAACCATGATCAGCGAGTGACATTCTTTTCATCCACGGAAAACGTTACTGATGTCATGATGTTTGCCTTACACAGCCAAGACGCTTCAGTTAGCTTTCATTTTGTTAATGATGTGATATCCTGATTTGATTGTATTGGCCTATAGCCTAAAAAAACCCTGCCAGAGATGAACGGTAAACAACAGTATAAAGCTGAAATGGCTTACAATCTATTTAATTTTGCAGCCTATTTTACTACCTTATTTTATATGGATTTTTTAATGTGAAAGTTTTATTGTATAATTATTAAGCTATTTGAGTTATCCCGCAGCCTGTTATTGCTGCTGTTGCAGAAAGCGCAACTAAAACTGTTCTGTTTTGAACATTTCATTTTAATTGAACTGTTAATGATAACAGGGCCAGTCCACCTCATAAAGGATTTGTTTATTTGCAAATTGTTATCCTAATGACATGTAATTACTATGAAAAACATTCATTTTTTCCCATTGCTCTATGCCAGCCATAGTTTTCATGTACGGTTTATGTAGGTTACAAATAAACGACTTGGCTACTTCATTACATTATATAAATGTACATTGTCAATACATTCTAAAAGTGTCAGGCAATAGGATTTTAAGGTTGGCGAACTTGCATATGGGATTTTAAGGGGATGTGGCGGGTTTGTGGGTGAATTTCGGACAAGGTCTTGTGGGAGCGGGTGGGTTGCGGCAAGAATATATGCGGCGCGGGTCGGGTGCGGCATAAAAAACAGCGGGAGCAGGCGGGTTCAGAATGAATAAATCAGTTATCTTGCATCAATTTCTCAATCGCCCTGATAACAATTTTGTTCACGTTCATACATTGTCAAGATTCAGACGTTGTGGAAACCAGTTATTTTTGGTCATGAGTGACTCACAAAGAATCAAACAACCAGAAAACAATGTAATATAGACGGTCGCATGGGAAAAAAATCCAAAGGGGATGTTTTGACGTGCAAGCAGAGACCAATAGACGCTTCAGTTCAGGACCACTCAAACATTTTTTTGGCAGATTGTGGTCCCATCTGCGCAGCGAGGTGCTCGGACTTGCTCAATTTGACAGCGTTGCAGTAGAGATAGAGATCCATTCAAATGCAGAGAGGTTATAGTATCGCTTGTAGGAGTACCAAAAAATAAGATATCAAAAGTCTTTTGATATCTTTGGGTCACAGATGGCATGCAAATTATTACTTTATTCTACATTATGTTAAACTGTTCAATATTTTTAATGCCCAAAAACAAAAGGTTCTGTAATTTCTAAATGGTTCATCCGATATGGATGAAAATAGCCTCCAATTAAAGCTGACAGTCTGCACTTCAAACTCGTTGTCATTGTATCCTTTCAAACTCAAAGTGCTAGAGTATAGAACCAAAATAACAAAAGATGTGTCACTGTCCAATGAATTATGGTGCTCACTGTACGTATGTACATAATGAGGAGATTAGTCACTCCAACAAGTTTGAAATCTTTGTGATGGAATGCTCAAAATAAAACAAAAATGTATTTGTGGATACATACATCATGCCGTTGCAGGCAGGAGGATAGGTTTCTTTTCAGCTTTGGTAGGGACTGTATGCAAGTGGACGAAGTATGCGAGCTGCGAAAATCTTGCATAAATTTGAGAGCAAATATCGTTTTTTAAGCTACAAAGCGCATCAGATGATCCCTATGACTGTTTTTTTAAATTAACCTAAACTGATTATGCATTTGGCCGAGATGTGCACTTGCTGCATACAAATTGAAAGCAAAATTTGATCGTGTTATGACTAACGTTAGCAGTTGTGCTAGCTAACGTCATTAGAGCTGTTAACGTTAGCTAATTAAGTTTGCACGCTCGATTGCATTACGACCAATAAAGTAAAATTTAAACATCGTAAGCATGCATCCTAATTTACAGTATGCATCACAAACATATATACATCATTAATAAACAGTAGTAAGCGGCTACATTCAGAAAGTGGTTCCTGTCTTCGTCAACTGACAACTGTATTAATGACAGAAACATCAAAACCCCCCCCCCCCCAAGACATAAGCAATTGCTGATTCAGACCGGACTAATCACTTGTGACTGTAGTAGTTAATGTAATAGAATAAATAAGAGATTGATTCAAGTAGTTAATGTAGCTAATAATGTAAATACGAAATCAAGATAGATTCTATACTCTATATTATAATACTGATACTCAATACTGATACAACATTCAATATGATACAACCTGTACAATTACTCAATATATTTTAAGATAATTTCACAATCAGACCCGTCTCGTAAAGTAAAGAAAATCGTAGTGTAAAAGTAGTTTAATCTACATCCCAAAACAGATTACTAAAGCTAACTAAGACAGAGAGAAAAGCTAACTAGTAGTGCTTTAGCTGCGCTGCCTGTCGCAAGCTTGCATGGCTGTGACTGACAGCTCGTGGCACTCACTGGGAAAGAGGCGAGAGAGGGAAAGACGAGTCAGTCCAGGTTGTTGATTGGCTATGGCAGATAATAGTTTAGCTTGCTAATAGGTTATTGATGCAGCTGTCAACCAGATCTGTACTTTCGGAAGACCGAGATGAGTTTTTGAATTATACTAGGCCTATAACTACAGTTTTAACTGCAATTTTTGGTAGGGACAATTCTTGTTTTCTTGACATTGGTAGGGACATGTCCCGAGCGTCCATACAAAAAGCTATGCCTATGGTTGCAGGTGTCATTTATGTCCAGCGCTCACATTGTAACATTAAATAGCAAGTTAATTTGCACCCATAGCAAGTGAACTGGGCGGGTTGGTCTTAACATGACCAGGATAATTTTTGCCGTATTGCTATCTTGAGGCAGCAAAAAGCATTTGGACTAAAACCTGGTCTTAAGTCATGTCGCAGTTGTTTCAATGTTATTTTAACAGCGCAATATAAGTGTGTCTACATAGGCGTGTGCACAATGTGCATACACCCTCCTGGCTGTTACACACAGGGGCACGCACAAGCATGACTAAAAATATCAAGATTACAACGTTAAATATTATTATTGTGTAGGCTATATCATTGAAAATGAATTAAATTCATTGCCTGTGATCTGTCTGCTGTGTGAACAGCCTCACGAAATTGATATTTGACAATGCTTCATTGTATAATAACGAAATTAATAAAACAAGCAGGCTAATTTGGTGTTTTCTAAGCTGAGAGGGAAGCCGAGTTCTGGTAGCTTATTCTCAGCTGTTGCAGGTGCTCTAACAAAATTAAACCACATATATTTTGTAAAACAGCAGTGGTGTTTTCCTGTTATTACATTTCTAGAAAATAGTTTGGTCGGGAATTATCGGGAACTAGTGTCTGTGTTAAATCCTAATGTGAAAGATTATTATTGTGTATATCAAAACACGTCAAAATGGAATGTCATAATCCGAATAATATTGATCATAATATTGACCCATATAGCCTATCCCTTACTCGCACACTTTAAGTACCAGCACGAGCATGTCTGTTTCGCCAGCTGTAAATGGCTGTTTTCACAGTAACTGTCTGCCATCATATTAGCAATCCACCAAGGTGCAAACGCAGGTGGCTATTAAAGAGAATGGGATATGACATTTTGATTGGTTTATTGCATGTTATGTCCAAGACACACAGCCTATAATTAATGAAAAGTCTTAAGTTCAGCCCATTTGCACCTTGCGCCGTACTTAGAGCTCAAATAACATGCCGTCTAATTAGCAAAAGTGGACTTGGACATGCCCTTAATGCACTTGCGCCATGTATTTTAGACCAAGCACTAAGATAGTGCCCCTAGTGTTAAACAGTTTTGGCTTTTCACCCATTTTAGACCAATCATCATACTAGCCCCAACTCTGGAAGCAATTTACGTTACACAGCCTGAGTAAACCTGCTCTGCCCATATTTTTTATTAAGTTTTAATTTTTTCCAGTTTAGACAAAAGGGATATTTTTTGAATAACATGCTACCTAAATGGTGCAATCACTATTTTAATTGTACTCAGAAATTGTGTTGCTTTTCTTTCGCACAATAACGCAGACTGTTGTCCAACCAAAGTGCCATACTGGTTATTTCAGCCAATTCTACCTTGTTTACAGTCACTGATTACATGCACCCATTTGAATGCCTGTTATCCACATTATGTTAGTTCTTTGAAAGAGTACTGCACTTAGTGAACTAACATTTGAATGTGTCACTTGTGGTTTACTGTATCCTTGCCATTATTGCCTCGCATTTATTTTTTAAATTTCTATTTACAACTGTTCTGCTGTTTAATATTGGTACCCACACACTAATCTTATATGATAATTAATATGTAAATTTGATTATGTAATGCAGAGCTGAGCTGTTTACTATTAGTATAAGTAAGTGGGTTTACAGCAGTGAACACAGCGAATGCTTTTGAGAAGTTTAATGCATGTCATTTGGGGAGATATGGGTGGGGGGAGGGGGTTTGGATCCTACCCTTTTTTTATGATTTAACGTATGCACCATTTCCCATTTGTCTTATGTACCTTATCTCATTTATGTTATGCACCAAACTGTTGCTAATTTTTTTTTATCATGTCATTAATGCAGAATGACATAAATAGCCTACTCCTATTAGTTTTGCCGGTGAAATTTCACTACTGTTTTGGTACGCTGAATACGTTTCTTTTTGAGATACATCTACAAACAGATTTTATACAGTGCAATTGTGGGCTGTCTGTAATATGAGAGATGTTCTCATTCTCGTCAGGAGAAGTTACGTGAATGTCTGATCAGGAGATTACATTTGTTTTATTTTCTATCCGGATCACTTTACACAGTTAGAATAGTGTTACAGCTAGCACTGCCATATGCAGTATCGATGA
Organism: Ilyophis sp. 1 JC-2022; assembly: GCA_022702515.1. Lineage (NCBI taxonomy): Eukaryota > Metazoa > Chordata > Actinopteri > Anguilliformes > Synaphobranchidae > Ilyophis > Ilyophis sp. 1 JC-2022. The sequence goes on from CM040405.1 coordinate 76,998,401, forward strand.
ATCATAATTCATAGCCTACAGCTTAAGCGCAATAACAATTTAGCCTACTACGCAAGTACCCTATGCCAGTAATTTGTTAAACGCATGACCAGAGCATACTGCAAGATAGCCTACCTACATGTCGGACCATTTCAGGAAGTGTTCATAACTTTTACATTATTTTACACAATTTACAATGTATTTAATAAAAGTCACAAAAGGCATATGGATTTCAGGATCACAGATTTATAGATTTTAAAGAGACAACAACCACTGTTATTACCTAATGTTGCTTTAACTAGCCTGTTAACTACCTTGCAAACCCCCAGTTTTTAGTTAGCTGTAGTGCCTTGTAGGCTATGCATCAGTTGCCTAACTAGGCTACGTCTACCGTGTATACAACACTACAAAAAGATATATCTCAACAAAAAACATTTTCAACATTACTCACGCATAGCCTACAAAGCACTTTCAGTAAGTCATTAATTCCACCTTGCAAAAACTAGGCCTACCTTTAAAAGTATTGATATCAAAATGTGGCCAACAAAAAGTTACAACAAACAATATTACCTATTGCAGCTCACACTAATTCAACTAGATCTATTCCAATAGTAATATTCTAATATAAACTGTATAAATGGTATGTCACTTAGGGAATGGAAAATACTCATTCAAATTTACTGCGCATATGTGCTAGATGAATGTAAACATTTCCTTGGAGTGAGTATGAATGTGTATATGCTTTATAATGGACAAAACATTGTTTATTCATTTTATGAGGTTTTGGATAGGTGTTCAGACCCATAGATATGTATCACCCTATACTGATGATAAAATAGTAATTCCCACTTAGAAATTATGCAAAAGTGAGTTTTATGAGCCAAAACCATTGATTTGTAGTTAAATATATAATTATTTTATGATTTACAGCAGTGGACAGTTTAGCCATTTTGGATACATTTGGAGACACTAAGGGACAGCAGGGTACACTGCCTATATTTTGCATCATAGATCTGTAGTAGTTCTGCATATCACCTTCAGATGCACACTTGTGGACATGGAGTTTATGATCGAGGAAATGTATAGTTTTACCTGTTTCACGTATGTAGTTCTCAGTATTTCATTGCAAACTAAGGAAAAACATTTAGCCAAGATTTATTTGTATTTGTGGCACTTTATTTTGACCTAAATTATGAAAATAAACTAAACTAAGTTATAATGTTATAAAGCCTTAAATAGAGCACCCCCCCCAAATAGGTGAGAATTTACTTCAAAACATTGCTAACTGCTTTCCCAATTGAAATATAGAAATAGTACTTCCAAGAGTGTCCATACATTGTAATAGGCCTCATCAACAGGTAATTACTTCTTGCCAAGTAGCTATCCCACAATTCCTTGCATATGAATGCTTGTCTGCCCCCAAACTAATTTGCATCTGTATCTTGGAGAACTAATGGCAGATTAAAGGAATGTGTCTATACCCTCCTCCTATCTATCATGTGACTGTTTAACATCAGTGAAATTGTTTAAGTTGGTAACTGAATGGGTCAAACTGTTGAATACTTAGTTTGAGTCTTGAATAAGTCGCACGGTGGCCTCCTTTCATGACTTTTCCTACGTATGTCATATATACCTGGTCATGTATTAAAATTTCTAAAGTTAAAAAACACCAAGAAAGATGGGTAAAAGTGGTCAAATGACCGCTAAAGCGAGCCCCCCGCCCCCTACCCCTCTCCCAGTCACCCATTCACACACTGCTGAGCCCCATTGAGAGGCCAATTATCACATTAGCAAGTTATTAGATTATCGTTTTTCTTTTATCCCTTTCTTTGAGTCAAAAAATGCAAACTCAATTTAAAAAATTAACAATACATGCCACCTGCTGCTTATTTAGCTTCTAAAACATTTTGCACAATCATTCACGTTGAAACATTTTTTTAAAAATTTTTCGATGCGAAACAAACATTTTTGCTCAATTAATTCCTAGGCTACGTGTAGACCAGTGGTGGTTCTACACTGGGGCAGGGGGTGGCAGTTGTCGCCCTATGAAAATTATGAAAATGATTTGCCCCGTTGTTGATCATTTCGTTTGAAGAGAAAATCAAGCTGTCAACACCATAGGCTAGATATCCAATACAACGATAGCCATGCCTGTTTGTTATTATTGCCGGTGGTTCTGATTTATGAGGTCAAGCGTTAGTGGTGACTGGTTAGCCAGCTAGCGTTTGCAAATATTATGTGAAATACGTTACAGATTTTTAACCCACACAAATCCTGTTTCATTGAACTGTTTATCGTAGAGACAATATGAAAAGGAAGGAAGAGATTGGGAATATTGCCAGCTTTTTTCAAAGGAAAAAAACAAATATTCAGCAGGATGGAGAGAGGGGGAAAGATGAAGGACAGGAGAACAGAAAAAAGGGAAGGTGATGGATCCACAAGGCAAGGCAAGGCAGCTTTATTTATAGAGCGCATTTCATACACATGTGCAATTCAATGTGCTTTACATATACAATAACAAGATTAAACGAGGAAATCATTAAAATTCATTAAAAAAAATAAAAAGATAAGGCAATAAGAATAAAGAATCTAAAAATAAATAAATAAATAAAAAGATAAGACAATAAGATTTGCAGCAGAAAACAGAAGTAACTGAATAAAAACAATAATGGATAAGACAATTAAAATTACACCTTTGTGGGGCTACTCTTAGTAAAGCAAGTCAGTGTTCATAAGCCCTACAAAACAAGAACGTTTTGAGCCTGGATTTAAAAGTTGCCACATTTGGGGTGTATCTAAGTGTTTCTGGGAGTTTGTTCCAGGTGTCGGAAGCATAATATTTGAATGATGCTTTACCGTGTTTTGTCTTAGGTCTATAAACAGTTAATAGTCCCTTTCCAGATGACCTAAGGGTTCTTGATGGTTCATAGGGTATAAGAAGATCTAGGAGATATTTTGGCCCCAAGCCATTTAGGGTTTTATAGACCAATAAAATAATTTTAAATTCAACTCTCTGGTACAATGGAAGCCAGTGTAAAGATCTGAGGACTGGTGTGATGTGGTCGTATCTTTTAGTTTTTGTGAGTACCCTTGCAGCTGCATTTTGAACACGCTGTAGTTTTTGGAGTTTTTTTTTAGGAAGGCCGGTATAAAGCCCATTGCAATAATCTAGCCTACTAGAGATGAAAGCATGGATAAGCTTTTCCAGGTCTGGTTTGGATAGTAGGCCTCTAATCCTTGCTATATTTTTAAGGTGGTAATATGCTGACTTGGTTAAGGAGTTAACCTGGTTTTCAAAGTGTAAATCAGCATCTAAAATAACACCCAAGTTTCTGGCCTGATTTGTAGTCTGTAGTGATAGAGATTTTAGATAGTCACTGACCTTAATTCTCTCATTTTTATTGGAACCAAAAACAACTACCTCTGTTTTGTCCTTGTTTAGCTGAAGAAAGTTCTGGCACATCCAGTCATTTATCAGTGAGACACAATGACATAGGGAATCAATTGGACTATAATCAGAGGGTGAGAGGGCAATATAAATTTGTGTATCATCAGCGTAGTTATGGTAGGCAGTATTGTTGTCCCGCAAAAGTTTTCCTAAGGGTAGCATGTAAAGATTAAATAAGAGAGGGCCAAGGATTGATCCTTGAGGAACTCCACACGTCATGTTAACCTTCTGAGAGACGAAGTTGCCAATGGAGACAAAGTAATCTCTATCTTGCAGGTATGACCTGAACCAGTGAAGGACCGTATCAGATAGTCCGACCCAGTTTTCTAGTCTATCTAATAATATAGAATGGTCAACGGTATCAAATGCAGCACTTAAATCCAATAAAACCAAAACTGATATATTACCAGAGTCAGAGTTAAGACGAATGTCATTAACCACCTTAATTAGTGCCGTCTCAGTACTGTGGTTGGGGCGAAAACCAGACTGGAAGATGTCAAAACAATCATTAGTTTTAAGGAAACAACTAAGCTGGTGATAAACAACCTTCTCAATTACCTTACCTATAAATGGTAGGTTTGATATCGGTCTGTAGTTATTTAGAACAGACGAATCTAGAGTGCTCTTTTTTAGTAGGGGTTTAATAACTGCCGTTTTTAGACTCTGTGGGAAAAGGCCAGATGAAATCGAACAGTTAACAATTTGTAGCAGGTCTTTGGATAAATAATTGAAACACTTTTTAAGAAACACAGTAGGCAAAGGATCTAGACAGCAGGTAGATAAATTTAATTGCAAAACTATTTTTTCAAGGGTATGAGAGTCAATGGTCTTAAATTTAGACATTCTTATTGAGGTCATTCCAGCTGGATAAAAAGGTAATATGTTCTGTGCTGGCTGATTTATAGAACTTCTAATTGTTTTAATTTTATCTCTGAAAAAGTCAGCAAACTCATTACATTTACTGGCCGATAAATGGTCAGGGGAAGTTGACACTGGAAGACTAATCAGCCTGTCAACAACTGAAAATAGAACACGAGCATTGTTAGAGTTATTTTTTATCACGTCAGAGAAGTAGGATTGTCTTGCGATTTTTAACACAAGGTTGTAGTTATGCAGGTTTTCTTTATAAATGTCGTAGTAATAATAATAATAATAACTTTATTTTATATAGCGCCTTTCACGAAACCCAAGGACGCTTTACATCAACAAAAGACAATCACAACAAGTAGACGACAAAGACACAATCAATAAACAGACAACAACAACAACAAAACAACCAAACTAGGTGCCAAAGGCCTGGGTGAACAAGTGTCGTTTCAGTGCAGATTTAAAACTGTCCAATGTTGGTGCCTGCCGAATCTCCATGGGAAGAGAGTTCCACAGGATAGGGGCTGCGACGCTGAAGGCTCTGTCCCCGAAGGTTCGTCTGATGGTGCAAGGGACAGTGAGGAGACTTAAATCAGTCGACCGCAGGTTCCGTAGTGGATGTAGAGGCCTGATTTTCGCCATTTGCGTTCTGCTTTCCTACATTCTCTTTTCTGTGCTTTTACAGAAGCTGCCTTTCTCCATGGTGCTGCAAGCTTGGGGGAGATCAACTTTCCTTTACTGGGGCAATTGTGTTAATGATATCTTCCATGTTTGAATTAAAATTATTTAAGAGTTGGTCCACAGAGGTTGACGTTGAGGGAGGGATCAGCGAAATAGCCTTAATAAACATTTCAGTAGTCTTCTCATTAAAATGCCGTTTTTTAACTGTTGCAGGTTTAGTAGGAGTCTGAAGAATAGTGGAGATATGAAAGAACACAGAAAAATGATCAGAAAGTACAACATCAACAACAGATACACTAGAAATATCAAGGCCCTTGGTGATAACTAAATCCAGAGTATGCCCTCGAGTATGAGTTGGTCCTTGCACATGCTGTGATAAACCAAAAGTTTCCAGTATGATAGTGAGTTCTTTTGCGTATTTGTCCAGTGTGTTATCAATGTGGACATTAAAGTCGCCAGTAATAACTCGACAATCATATTCAGTTGAAGTGAGAGAAAGTAGCTCAGTGAAATCATCTAAGAAATTGCTGCAGTATTTTGGTGGCCTGTAAACTGTTAGAAATAAAATTTGTTGAGCATGCGTTAGAAGGAATGAAAGGTATTCAAAGGAGGCAAACTCTCCGAAATGTACCTGCTTGCACTGAAATATCTCTCTACAGAGAGCAGCTACTCCATCACCTTTTTTGCCATCACGGCTGACGTTGAAAGTATTAAAGTTAGGGGGGCAAGTCTCAATTAGAATAGCAGCAGTATTTTTTATATCTAATCAGGTTTCAGTTAAGAACATGAAATCAAGATTATGTGATGTGATAAAATCATTGATTAGAAATGATTTATTCCCTAGTGATCTTATATTAAGTAATGCTATTTTGATTGTTATAGAGCCAGGCTTCTGATTAGGTCTGGAGGTAATACTGACACGGATAAGATTACTTGAACGGGAGCTACTATTAAGATGTCTAAGTTGTCTTTGGCCATGCCGCTGACTATTTAAAATGACAGGTATTTGTGACACAGCATGATTACAGTTATTGACATTGTTTACATCAGAAGGCAGATGACATATTTCTTGATAATTTTTAGATCTAGCGGCATCTACATCTTCTTGGTCAGGCTGCTGTTTAGACGTGTCCTTAGTGTTCTTAGACGGACTGGGGGAGGGGGGGGAGCGCGGGTCCGTTGCTGGAATTTTGAAGGTAGGGGCTGGTGGGAGTTGGGTGTGGGGGTCTGGGGGAAGGGGATGGGTGTTGTAGAGGCTCGCGCCGTCCTGCGGGGTGGGGGAGGGGGGGGAGGGCGGGTCCGTTGCTGGAGTTTTGAAGGTAGGGGCTGGGGGGAGTTGGGTGTGGGGGTCTGGGGGAAGGGGATGGGTGTTATAGAGGCTCGCGTGTGGGAATCTGACATTTAATTATATGAAAGTACATGGTGTAATAGAATGTATAAACTTGTCTGTGGTAGTTAAGTTTCGAATGAGTGACCTTAAGCCTGTATTCTGGAAAACAAGGCCACAAGAAAAATGCCCAGAGAATCATTCTTCAGATAAAGGATTTGCCACAAAAGCAGAGCCAGTTTATGCAAAACAGGAAACGCCAAAACTCATAGATGAGTTTCTATCATAATGGAAAAATACTAGACATGAACTGAACACGTGTAATTCTAAACGTTTGATTGGTTTGAATTATACGCCCAGTGATGTACAAACCCCTTTTTAGCACTACAGTATATAAGCACCACAGGTGCGTGCGAGAGTGGGCTTTCCGGAGAGTCCACGAGCGAGAGCGTGCGTGCGAGAGCGCGCTTCGAGCGCGCGCTCCCAGAGGACCACAGATCCATTGTGTTCTTCTGTAAAGACTTCGAGCTGACACAATAAAGACAAAGTGATTTAACCATTCGAATTGAATTGAAGAGTATCCTTGATCCACCTCCTTGACCACGAAAAGCAATACATTTTAATTGCTAACAATTGGTGACCCCGACGTTGGGAGGGAGGATCTCGGACGAGTCCAAAAGAAAAGAAATTGCTGGTTTAATCTCTTGGACATTCTGAGGCCTCAAAAAGATAAGGTAAGCAGAACCTTTTTCATAAAAATCTGCCTAGAATATTTTAGAGAATGTCTGAGAGATATAACTGACTATTTCCAAAATTTTAGATATAAAACTGATTTGTGAAAACTAAATTTGTCAGAACGAATATAAATGTATTAAGGTGTATTCCATGACCCAACTTGACAAAGAATAAGGATAAAAAGTGTGATGAAGACACAGAATAAAATATTCTTTGGTTACACGAAGAATAAGGATAATTAAAAATTTGCGGGTCCATCATTTGTGGGACCTATGTATTGAGATACTAAGTGGGTAGTCCTTTGGAAACGAATTCAGCCTTGGGATTCTGGGCCAGTGTCAATAGTTACATAGTGGAGCGACGCATATGCACCTCTGAAACGAAATACGCAAATTACTGTGGTATACATTGATAATATATTGAGGTAATTCGAACCAGACAGTCGAGCTAGAATTGCGCTAAAGCCACGAGTGAAAACATACAAAAGGACTTGATTCATGGAATACAGTTTTGATTCATAAACAGGTCTTTGAATTTTTTATTTTTTATTTTATCTGTTGTATATCTGCTGTATTAAAATGATAAAAGGGGATAAACAAAATTGTGGGTGTCATTGTAAGCCTTCGTGATACTGATTCAGTGAAAATATTTTCTGATAATGCAGACGTGCATTGAGAAAATTAAATGAGTAACTGAATGCAGCTGATCACAGCCAATGACTGCAATATAACTGATATTTGGTGAATAATTAAGGGAAATAAGGTTGTGTTAATTTAATTAGAACTGTTAAATTGTGGATCCTAATCAAACATCAATATCTAAGTAATAAATAACGTTTACGGAATAAGGCAAAAATGACGACTACCGCAGATATATTGCGTAAACTATGGGACAATCTGAGCACAAAATTATGTGCCCAGGAATTGAAAAAGCGTCGTGATAAATGGACTAAATATTTAGCCGAGTGGAACAAATTGGGATGGTTCCCCGAGCCAGACAAACCATTTTTGTCTGAGAAAAAGCGCTGTGTGGGTTGTGTATGAGTGATAAAAAATTGTATTTACCGTGCTGGCCAGAGAATGAATGTGTGTCGACACAAGTATGAGATTACAGCGCTGTGTGGGTTGTGAGCTGTGTTGTGTTTATGTTAAATCAGCTGAGTAGTTTAGAAGAAAAAACCTGTAAATTGTTTGACCCAGAAGAATGTGATTTTAAAAGTGAATGGAAAGCCTAACTCATGGTATATTGTGATAAAGTGGGATTCTGATTGAACAAATTATAGTGTCCTGTTGATCGTGGGTAGCCAATACCGATAGCGGAGAGACTGGAAGAACAGACAATCTAACGGTGCACGCATAAAGGCGTCCAAATACTTTTGGCTTGTTGAGTTGTAGCCTTTGTGATGAAGTGAGCAGTTATTAAGTGGGTAGAAGGCACATTATTGGTGAATTTATAAAGGAAAACTAAAAATACTTGCAGTGCTTTGAACCCTTTACACCTTGAGTGAAATAAGCAGAGTTTATTTTGTTAAAATTACTATAAACCTCTCTCCTGATTTGATCCAGTAGCTTTCGTTTTGCAGTGTGTGTAACCTGACCACCAGAATTACCGTAATAGCTCATGTAGGAGAGAACTTAAGAAAAAGAGTTAAATTATGTGCCCAATTATTTTCTGTCTCCGGAGCTATACTACAATGTATGATATATTTGCAATAGTTTGTGTTATAATCTCAGTGTACTATAAGATTTGTGAAACTTATGATCAGACGCATCGTAATGAAGACCCGCTTGGGAAAGTGTAAACCGTGTTGTGCAGAGAAGTGTGGAAGATCTTAATCAGAGTTTACGGTTGATTAAGTTTATGGTTAGTACAGATAGATAAGTGGAAGTTATACGCGAGGGAAACTTGCATAGGATTGTGACAGAAAGCAAGACAACATAGAAGGAAGTGAAAGTGTAATTCAATTTGAGTTATTAGTTAATTTGTTATTACATTACATATATATTATATGATATTATACATATATGCAGTTTATTTTCATGGAAAATTATGAGCGCACTAATTTGTAATTTTGTCCTTTGACTGGCTTGGAGTTCTGTGTTATTCAGTTATTCAGAAAGGTTTTAGCCTATGGTTAAAAATAAAGAAATAAAAACGAGGATTGATCTCAGCATGATAACCGAACCGTATTCTTTGTCCTTCAAAGTGTTTGAAAGAGATAAATTGAGTAAAGGCTCATTTTGTAACAGACAAGATTGAAGAAAAAGGTCTGATTTACCAAATAAATAAATAAGTAAGTAATGCAGGCCAATGTACTGATTTTAAACCTCTGGTTAATGCACATAATACACGCAGTTATAGTTATAGTTATACAGTTATAGTTTAAAGCTGTGAAGTATGCTAAATCGAACAATCCTTTCACTGTCCTGTCGGGAGGGGTCAGGACCATTGCACTACACGTAATTCAAACTTTCTTCCAAAATAGACACAACATTCTAGAGTCTGGTATGACGTAATTTATTATAAAAGGTTTAGCACAAATATACATACCCAGGCTGATCGGCTAAACATACATATGTTAAAAACACTCAATCACACAGTCCAGTCTGAGTCCGTCAATTTCATGCTCACCCGCAAGACGTAAAAACAAGTCCGTTAATGACAAGCAAAACATAACAGCGCACCATGAAGTTCAGCTGACGTCTTGTATGTTGTTGCGACCCATTTTGATGAAATGCTATGATTTAATCATATCAGAAACATCCTAGTCACGGTTTGACAGTGGTGGTCCAATGCGTGGTTTTTGCACCGGTGTTTGTGGAGATGGAGGATAAATGTTTTATTTGGATTTAGTGGGTTCTATCAGTTCCTCGGGCTTCATTCACACATACATTTTCAAGGCTAGGGTACTGGATGTCCTCCCGACGGTCAGGCCCCAAAAAGAATGTGTAGGGAGTGATTCATGCTTATCTCTTCAGACGAGCTAGGAACATTTAATTGCCTGTGTGTGTGTGTGTGTGTGTATGTGTGTGTGTGAATGAATGGGTCCATTGCCTCCTTTTTTGAGATAACTGGGCCTTGCCATGGGAAATTTTGAGGAGTGTGTTTGCGGTGTGGCTGTTTCAATTTCCCTGCATGTGGGTGTGTGTATGTGTCCTTGATTTGCGGGTGTCGGGGTGGGCTCGTGTTGGGTGCCTGGTTTGGGGCCGTTGTTCATTGAGCGCACTCCGATACAAATGATGAGCTCATTTTTCGTGCGTGATTGTCTACCCTTGAATCTGAGGCCTGGAATATGTGCTGCTGTTGTGCACATATGGGCTTTTTGTGCGGTTCATCCTGCCACAGAGAAACATATTCATATTAACACTGTATTTTCATATGGTTGGTCCTACAGTATGATGTATGGTTGTATGTAAATGATGAATAATCTATGATTTGTCACAACAGCTGAACTCTAATACGGGGTTGTTTCACAATGAGGGTCACGGTGTGAGTTGCCATGATAACGTGATGGTCATGAAGGGAGGTCGGGCCGAGCACCGATTTCAATTACAAGGGGCTTTATTACATTTTCCATCGTGAGATATCGGGATTCTTAGGTAGGAAAAAATTAACAAATTGATAAACGTTGGCATTAACCACAAACATTTGCGGTTAAGTTCATTTTGAATATTTTTATGTTTTTAATGTATATTTATCACTAAAGGTGATAAAAGGAGGGATGATTGTTAGAGAAAAACAAATCTATGCATTACTCAATGATTAAAGCTATTAAATAGAGGTGTTTATTATCCAAAATGTATGATCACATGTTTACTGGAAGGTTTTGACACAATCAGACAAAACCTGTTGGTCATGAAGGGGGGTCTGGTGGGGGGAGTTTGAAGGCTTGTGCATGTGAGGCTGGAGCAGGGCACATTCTGTAGATAAAGGAATGGAGGAGTATTGAGACATTATTCGCTTATGATTGGATGGTTTTTGCTGCATTAAGAAGAATATAACTACAGCAGAGACTGCACAAATAGCAAATGAATAATTCTAACGGGTTTACAAAAAAGAAAGCGCATCTGAATTTGATTTATCAAAGTAAAAATCAATGTTATTCATCAGTATGACTTCAGTGTTATTATTACACTGATACATCAGTGACCGGTGGGTGCTCAATCATGGAAAGTTGGTTGCTGACCGATACTGTTGCCAATGACATGCTGGCGAGGTTGATTCGATGTTTCCTTGCTGCCTGGAATGTGGTTAGTGCCTCAGAAGTGAAAGTAGATATTAGTGTTGAAGCAAAATGTTACAATTCGTTTTGAGTGCCATTTTCTGCATGTGCGATTTGATTTCATGCAGAGAGAGAGTCTGCGTTGCCCGCTTTGAATTTAACTTTTCAGTCTTTCAGGGAAAGGGGACTTGTTTGGTGGCCAGAGAAGAGAATGGAATAGAACAGGATAGAATAACTTATTTTCCCATGAGGGAACTTTAGTTGTAGTTTCCAGCAGCCAAGACATAGAAAGTGAGACAGTGTTTTAGTGTGATTTAACCGAGTATATGTATATATTGTATAACAACAACACTGTCAGGAACGACCAGGAACTCATTCTTTAACCAGTGTAGTGGGCATGCGCGAGCGTGTCTTAGTGATGTGCAGTACGTGAACGAACAAATCTTTTTGAACGAATCTTTAAAGTGAATTGAGTGTACCGGATCAGCACTCAATGATTCGTTCATATGCTTGAGTGCGCATCAGCGGTCAGGAACTGTAGCGAACTGTACTGACCACAGACTACCCCTACTACCACAGTTCAGTGAGTCCTACTGAACTGACTAGCCTATATGAACTGCTGACTACCGCACCGCAGTAGCCTACATAATTGTCAACCGAATCAGTTACTCTCTGCATACGGGCTACTGCTACGGGCTACTCAGTAGCCTAATAAATTAGCAACAAATTAGTTTCACATTTAAAAAAAAAAATATATATATAGCCTGCAATCTTACAAAATGATCGAAACCTGTAGCCTACCTATAGGTCTACTGGCATCTGACGTCCACCCAGCGGAACGTTACCGAAAGCAAAACGGTTCAAGCATTTCTAATCAAAATCACATAGGCTACTTTAGGCTATGTTGTACATTTTCCATGTAGGCCCATTCTGTGACTATCAAACTAAGAGTTAATGAAAGTCTGCCCGTTATTAAACCATTTCAAATAATGATATTGATTAAATAAAGCACATTTTTGTTTTCTTTTGTATCGAAATAGCACAATAAATGTAGGCTATTTTAAGGAGACCATGCTATAACCATGTTTTATATAGGCTACACAAATATAACCAATATGTGGCTATACTAGAGTTGCCAACTGTCACTGGTGTTAATTGCAGGTGCATTCATTACCTCATTCTTGCTTTGAGTTGCGTAATGACTAGTCCAATAGCACACTCAGCTCTGGCTGTTTAATCGATTAAAATGTAAGTACGTTTTATATATCTTGAATACGGTTAATACTATTCTTGGAGATATTTTTAATTCATTTAGTTTACGAATAAATTCATTTTCAGTACTATTTAGTTTTGTTTATTCCAGCCTTTTTTGATAGAACATCGTTACATTTATTTCAGTTTATTTGTTAAACACTAGTTTTACAAGCGTTTTGTTTAGGAAATCCCCTAGTTTAATTCCTAAAATAGATCAGTTATCAGTCTGGGTAAACGGTTCCAATCCTGAGGTACTAGTAATCACTGAGTCATGGTTAAGAAAGTCCATTTCCTATCCTGAAGTACACCTGCCAGGCTACAATCTGTTTAGGCAGGATAGGTCTTCTAAGGGTGGGGGGGTGGCAATCTTTACCAAAGAACACCTGCAGTGCTCTATTGCCCTGACAAAATCCATCCCAAAACAGTTTGATCTATTAGTTCTTAACATCAAGCTATCAAATAGTTACTCACTGTCGGTGGCTGGTTGTTATCGTCCTCCATCAGCACCAGTGTGTGCTCTAGAAGCCTTAAGCAGCGCCTTGGCCCCCTTTACTAGATCAGAGCTCGTTCTACTAGGCGATCTTAACTGGGACATGCTCAAGCCACCTGACAAAGTACTACAGCAATTTGACTCCCTAAATCTTCAGCAAATCATATCCTGCCCTACCAGGTATGACCCCCAAAATCCTGAAAAGGCAACTTTAATTGATATTATCCTCACAAACTCCCCACATATGTACCAGTCTGGTGTGTTCTGCAACGATATCAGCGACCACTGTTTCATTGCCTGTGTTAGAACTAACTGTTCTGTTAAACAACCTGTTTTGATCAGTCATAAACGAATGCTAAAAAATTTCAATGCTCAAGCCTTTCTCCATGACCTGGCCAATGTGAAATGGTTTAGAGTCAGCCTGATCCCCTCTGTAAACGATGCGTGGACCTTGTTTTATGACCTGTTCAATGCTATTGTCAACAGGCATGCTCCTGTCAAAAAAATAAGAATAAAAAATCGCCTCAGTCCCTGGTTTGACCGTGAGCTTACATTGATCCTCCAACAAAAAAACGCTGCCTGGCGCAAGGCGCGCCTGTCTAGATCCCATACTGACTGGCTGGCGTTTAGGCAAATTAGGAATAAGGCCTTGCAAGCTGTTCGAAAAACAAAAGTCAGCTATTTCAAAGAAAAATTCTCCCTCTGTGGTTCAGACCCAAAAAGATTCTGGAAAACCGTGAGAGAGCTTGAAAATAAACCCCCCACTCAGCTGCCTCAGTCACTCAACGTGGACAACATCATTGTCTCTGATAAGGTGCGGATGGCCGACATTTTTAACCAGCATTTTATAAAGTCCGGTTTTATTTTTGAGTCTGTTAACCTCCCCTGCAGCCCACCCCTACACCCCTGTCATCCTACTCCCCCCCCCCCCCCCCCCAGGCCCCCACTCCCATTACCTAGCTTCACCTTACAGGCTGTCTCAGAGAGTGAGGTCTTGAATGAGCTGCTTAGGCTAGACCCCAAAAAGCCAGCTGGGTCTGATGAGCTGGACCCTTTCTTTTTTAAGACTGCGGCCCCCATCATAGCAGCTCCCCTCGCAGACCTTTTTAACCTGTCCTTTCACACAGCTGAAATCCCACGAGCATGGAAAGCAGCGGTAGTGCGCCCCCTGTTCAAGGGAGGAGATCAGGCTGACCCAAACTGTTATAGGCCCATCTCTATACTGCCGTGTCTATCAAAAGTACTGGAGAAACTTGTTAATAAGCAACTTACTGGATACCTGGATGCTCATAATGTTCTTTCAAATGTTCAATCTGGTTTTCGTTCTGGTTATGGCTGTATCACTGCAACCCTGAAAGTCCTGAATGACATTACATTGGCTTTAGACTCCAAACAACACTGTGCTGCAATCTTTATTGATTTAGCTAAGGCCTTTGACACCGTCGACCACAACATCCTTGCTGCCAGGTTAGGCAGCATTGGGGTCTCGGGGCACTCACTGGTGTGGTTCTCAAACTACCTTACTGACAGGGTGCAACGGGTGAAATCTGAGGACCTTCTCTCACAGCCCCTCCCTGTCACTAAAGGTGTTCCCCAGGGCTCAATCTTAGCTCCTACTCTTTTTTCCATTTACATCAATAATATAGCCTGTTCTGTTATAGACTCATCTATCCACCTCTACGCCGATGACACAGTCCTTTATGCAGTTGGCCCCTCCCCAGATATAGTACTGGCATCACTTAAAGATAGTTTCTGCAAGGTCCAGCAGGCCTTCTCCTCCCTAAACCTCCTGCTTAACACCAGCAAGACCAAGGTCATGTGGTTTGGGAGGAAGGGCTCTGCTACACCCCCACCAGGCCCAGATATCACTACCCTTGATGGGGCTGTCTTAGACCAGGTCACTGAATACAAATATTTAGGTATCTGGCTAGACAGCACCCTATCCTTCTCACACCACATAAACAGGTTACAATCTAAGGTAAAATCTAAACTTGGTTTTCTGTACAGAATGCGTTCCACCTTCACTCACTCTGCTAAATTAACTCTTGTCCAAATGACAATCCTCCCCATGTTAGACTATGGGGATGTCGTATATAGGACAGCATGCAAGGTCGCACTCCAAAAGCTGGATGTTCTCTACCACTCTGCTATCCGGTTTGCCACTAATGCCCCTTTCAAAACACACCACTGCACTCTATACTCCTCTATAAACTGGACATCCCTGCACACCCGTCGTAATATCCACTGGCTCATGCTCATCTACAAAACCCTCCTTGGTCTGTCCCCCCCCTACCTGTGTCACTTGCTGCAAATTAAATCTGCTGCCCACAACACCCGGTCCGCTCACCATATTCTCCTAAAAATTCCAAAAACAAACACTGCACAAGGTAGATCTTCTTTCAGGGCTGCTGCAGCCAATGACTGGAACAATTTACAAAAGTCACTCAAACTGGACACTCTTATTTCCAAATCAGCTTTTAAGGTCTCTATCATGGCCATTCTCACTGACACATGCAACTGTTTCTCAACCCTCTAGTGTTTTTCCAAACCCTCCTTGTTGGCTGCTTACTGTCTGTCCCATGTCCAAATCTGCATATTGTATTCTGTTAGTGTGCTCTCTGTTGTGCTTAATGTTGTGCGGGTTTATGTGGATGTGTGACGCTGTACTCTTAACTTATAACTGATGTAAGTGGAGGAGGTGTGGAGATGTCTGTATGTTTTTATATTTTAACTGTGCTGGAAATGCTTGGATGTGTGCCTCTGTTATGTGTGTTCTTTGTTTTTAACATGTAACCTGATTTCTTTTTAGCCCCTCCCCCCCCTCTCCTCAAGAGGCTTTTGTCTTTTGCCAGGCCGCCAATGCAAATAAGAATTTGTTCTTATTGGCCTGCCTGGTTAAATAAAGGTTAAATTAAAAAATTTTAAAAAAGAACAACTATGCAATAAGGCAGGCTGAATGCATTATCTCTATTATGTATAGAAGCAGATGTGCTATGTAGGATTGGTTATGAGGATCTGATCAAAGACTTTGCAAGGAAAAAGTGGGAGAGAGTTGTTCAGCTATGGATAAGGTGGAAGCATTCGAAATGGATATTGTTTTCCTTCTTGCTGTGGGTTTTGTTTGATTTCGAATTTTCTGGGTTTTATTATTAATGGTCAAAAGAGCCGAAGAGCTCTGTTTTGACAGGCTAAAAATGTTCAAACACCCGCGCCTGCATCTGTATCAAGCTGTGCATAACCATAGTTGGCTGCGCTATAAAGGACCAAGTGAAAATAATTGAGCAACAGCGGAGTATTGAAACAATGTTTAAGCGAAGATAAGAAGTGGAAACTTTACAGTTTAAGCTGGGGGAAGTGGAGGGCAAGGCCACCTTCCCAATGTTTGTGTTTTTTGTTCGGGTGCAGATAAATAATTAGTTTCATTTACATCCTAAGTTGTGTGGTTTTGTTTTGTGTTTAATTGTTTGATTTTGTCTAAAAACCATCAAAGTGAAACCCGGCAATGCGATCTCTCCTAAAGGGTTGTCAGTTTAGGTGCACAACCAAAACAAAGATAAATAAATAAACTGAACAGACAAATAAATCCTACGCTGCCCCGTATGTTAAAATGTACCCTAAGTGAAGGGAAAAGACTAATAAGGAGTTCTTCTCTGTTTCCAGCAGGAACTGGGTGGCGGCTCTCAAGCAGCTCTACTGACAATGAGAGCTGAACTAGGCCCCACTAATTATTGCTAATTTCTCCCCTTTTTTGAATTTATGACAGGAACTCCAATGATAAATTCCAGGGACGAATTATCACAGCTGTGAAGAATTACAGGGGATTGGAGATGTGCTGACAAAGTACTGTGTGACTAACTGAAATTGTCAGGTTTCTCTACAGATATTGGGCCCAAGAAGACAGAAGCACACAACCTCGAGCAACTAATAAACAGATAACACCACAGAAATATAAAAGTGTAAGGATGCGCATGGGCAGGACCATTGCGCAAAGGGGGGGAAGTGGTGATGTATAATAATTTGGAAAGTATCAGTTTTTCCCCAATAGGGCACAATCGACCATAGGAGGGCCCATGCCGTTTGTATGAGGTCCGTACAATGGACCCCGCTTGAACAGCTCAAGAGGGAACTGGCGAGCTATGTGTAACACTTAACCAGAATGTGCAAGATTATTTTCCAACAGGGGATTGGGTGTATATTAAAGTAACACTAACACTGAATATACACACACACGAAGAAAGAATTACACAACCAGGAGCTATGTGCTCCCTCATCAGTGGCAGATAGAGAGAATACACACACATAGAGACATTACATAATCTGCCAAAGAAAGACCGTGGCTGAGTGATGTGCTAGTAACCTCTCCTCTGTCCATTGGTCCGACGTTGAGGCTACTTGGACCAAAGAAGAAGAAGCCAACATAATTTTGCGGTAAAAGTATCGTATGTTAGTCGATTAAATGTTTTGTACTACCATTACTGATTGAACCATGTGATGAGCACCCTATGCCTATGCCAACCGTGTGGGAGATACCAGAACCTCCCTACACCCCCAATTGCCCGATTGGAAATCCCCACTGTAAACATGCCCAGGGAGGAGGGTCAGGATGGCGTTGCTGTTACAGAACAGAAAAGCCAAATCTCTTATTGGCCCTGAGAGATGATGAGAAATTCAGTAATGCCTATTGGTTTGGAGAGTCAGCGATTGTGTTGTACGAGGAGCTTGAGGCTCGTGGGTATACTCCAGCAGATATTAACTCTGATGGCACCTTGGGACCTGAACACCAAATGATTGTGATGCCACAAATTGTAGAAATCATCACCAATGCGGGACATGCACTAACCCCTGAAGAAGAAACCCCCATGTAACTATATTGTGATAAAATGTTTAGAAAAAGCTGCCAATGCACTGTTGCCAAAATGCTAGGATTTTCTTTCCTCTTGATAGAAGTGTAAAAAGTAAAATGTATTAAAAATGAAGGAGTATCGCTTAAGATGGATATCGGACAGAGACATGTCCTCACCAGCAGCAGACTCAGTCTAGAGTTCTGTGGTTTTGCCTATTGGAGGTTTTCCTGGTGATTAAGTAAGAGCTCTGACATCATTGCTTACCGCTGTGCCAGTATATGTGTGCATCTAGGTAGCGTTGTTGATTTTTTCTGCCGATGGGACTGGTAAAGTATCTTTTAAACTTTCGGTTTCAGCCGTGCATTTTGTAATTGAACCACCTTGTAGTGATCTGTGTAGTTGAAGTAAATAGCAATAGTTAGCGATTTGTTTAAAGTTGATTGTAGCTATCATTAAGCCTACAATCTGCGCTTTTGTGTTGCTAATGGTAACTGGTTTCACAGGAGCGAATATATAGCTTGTAAACCACCTCGTCTTCAGTGTGCATCTAGGTAGCGTTGTTGATTTTTTCTGCCGACGGGACTGGTAAAGTATCTTTTAAACTTTCGGTTTCAGCCGTGCATTTTGTAATTGAACCACCTTGTAGTGATCTGTGTAGTTGAAGTAAATAGCAATAGTTAGCAATTTGTTTAAAGTTGATTGTAGCTATCATTAAGCCTACAATCTGCGCTTTTGTGTTGCTAATGGTAACTGGTTTCACAGGAGCGAATTAGCCCTGCAAGCAGCTGAATGCAATCGGCAATTAGCAAATAGTGCATAAATTAAAGCCGAGGCTGCCGTAAGTACGGCAGCCTCATCAGCAATTTGTACGACTTATCTGTTTGTTCTTGCCTTTTCACCACCTACCATGTGTTTAACCCCCATTCCTCTGTGCTATATACCTCGAGCCTGGAGGTCCAACCACCGCAGGCGCTGCCCGGCTAACCTGGTCTGCCCACCCCTGTCCCTTCATAAGGAACTCTCAGTGGTGGGTGGACTATGGAACTGCCGCTCAGCTGTCCAGAAAACTGACTTCATCACTGCCTACGCTAAGGTGAAGTCCCTCCACTTCCTGGCTCTCACTGAGACCTGGATCACTCCAGATAACACAGCCACTCCCGCTGCTCTGTCTGCTGGCTATTCCTTCTCCCACACCCCCAGGGCCTCTGGCCGAGGCGGGGGTACTGGTCTGCTGATTTCCACATCCTGGAAATTCTCTATTCCCACTGCACACTGCCTGAATTTCTCCTCCTTTGAGTTTCATGCAGTCACTGTAACCCACCCGTCTACACTTAACATTGTTGTTATCTATCGCCCCCCAGGTCCGCTCGGCGTTTTCCTGGATGAACTGGACACTCTCCTGAGCTCCTTCCCTGAGGATGGCACCCCTGTAATCCTACTGGGAGACTTCAACCTCCATCCAGAGAGTTCCCAGCTATCCAGTGTCGCCTCACTCTTCCAGTCCTTCGCTCTCACTCAATCCCCATCGCCTGCCACCCACAAGGCTGGTAACCAACTTGACCTTGTACTCACCAGGAGCTGCGCCACATCTGAACTCACGGTGACCCCGCTCCACGTATTGGACCATTTCTTT
The DNA here is from genome assembly GCA_022702515.1 of Ilyophis sp. 1 JC-2022. Lineage (NCBI taxonomy): Eukaryota > Metazoa > Chordata > Actinopteri > Anguilliformes > Synaphobranchidae > Ilyophis > Ilyophis sp. 1 JC-2022. Next base: position 77,017,881 of record CM040405.1, read on the forward strand.
ATTTCATTCTCTCTTTCCCTCCCGCTCTCCCTCAACCCTACTAACGACCCGCCCACTGTTATGTTCAGGAGAAATCTCCGCACCCTCTCGTACTCCTCTCTCACTACTTCCGCTCTCTCTATACTTCCTCCTCCTGCGTCTTTTGCTAATATGCATGTTGATGTTGCCACCTCTATGTTCAACTCCTGCCTCTCTCAATCTCTCAACTCACTTTGTCCCCTTGTCTCCAAACCAGCTCGACCATCACCCCCTTCCCCGTGGCTGACAGATTCTCTCAGATCCAACAGAACCATACTGCGAGGCGCTGAGAGAAAGTGGAGGAAATCCAGATCCCCAGATGACCTGGCCTCCTATCACACACTGCTGGCAGCCTTCACAGCTGCAACTACATCGGCTAAGACTTCTTTTTTTCAGACTAAAATTAATGCATGTGTGTCTAATCCACGGAAACTCTTTTCCACCTTCTCCTCCCTGCTTACCCCCCCTCCACCCCCTTCACCCTCCTCCCTCTCTGCAGATGACTTCCTGACCCACTTTGAGGGGAAGGTGGCCATGATTCGCAACTCCTTCACACCTCAGGTGACACCCCACATCCCCCGTACCGAACCTATCGCCACGCTGTCGTCCTTCAAGACTGGAGGACGCAGATGTGCTCCAACTTGTGACGCACCATCGCGCGACCACCTGTCCGCTGGACCCCATCCCGTCAGCAGTCCTCCAGTCAATATCTGCTGAGCTCGTTCCATATCTGTCCACTATTATCAACACCTCCCTAACCTGTGGCCATGTCCCTGCTGTTTTTAAGACTGCCCGTGTATCCCCACTCCTAAAAAAACCTAGCTTAGACCCCTCTGATGTCAGGAACTACCGTCCTGTATCTCTTTTGCCCTTCCTGTCCAAAACTCTGGAACGAGCTGTCCATAACCAACTGTCTGTTTTTCTCCACCAGAACAACCTGCTTGACCCCCACCAGTCCGGCTTCAGAACCGGACATTCCACAGAAACTGCTCTCCTGGCCGTGACTGAGGCGCTCTCCACTGCCAGAGCCTCATCCCTCTCCTCTGTCCTGATTCTACTTGACCTGTCTGCAGCGTTCGACACGGTCAACCACAAACTCCTGATTTCCACACTTTCTGAGATGGGCATTTCTGGGACTGCCCTCTCCTGGTTTGTATCGTACCTCACTGATCGATCCTACCAAGTCTCTTGGAAGGGTTCTGTGTCTGCACCCCATCCCCTGTCTACAGGAGTCCCGCAGGGATCTGTACTGGGTCCTCTGCTGTTCTCCATCTATACAAAGTCTCTTGGTCCAGTAATCAATTCACATGGCTTCTCATACCATAGTTATGCTGACGATACTCAACTCTTCCTCTCTTTCCCTCCCTCTACCCAACAGGTGAAGGAGAGGATATCTGCTTGTCTGGCTGACATCTCTGAGTGGATGACTACCCATCACCTGAAGCTCAACCTGGACAAGACAGAGCTCCTCTTCATGCCACACAAAACCTCCCCGCTACTTGACCTCTCCATCACCGTTGACGGGACCGTGGTGGCTGCCTCCCGCTCTGCAAAAAACCTGGGGGTGGTCCTGGACGACCAGCTGAACTTCAAAGACTATATCAGGGCGACGGCACGGTCCTGCAGGTTCCTCCTGTACAACATCAGGAGGATTCGACCGTACCTGACCACCTATTCCACCCAGCTTTTGGTCCAGACCATGGTCACCTCACGCCTTGACTATTGTAACTCCCTGCTCGCAAGCCTACCGGCCTGCGCCATCCTGCCTCTTCAACTGATTCAGAACGCAGCTGCCCGGCTTGTGTTCAACCTCCCGAAATTTTCACATGTCACCCCCCTGTTGAGGTCACTCCACTGGCTGCCAGTTGCAGCCAGGATCAGGTTCAAAGTTCTGACCCTGGCCTACACTGCAGCCAATAGGACAGGCCCTATCTACCTGCAGGACTTGATCCAGAACTATGTTCCTGCTCGACCGCTTCGCTCATCTACTACAGGGCGACTTGCACTTCCCCCCCTCCGTGTAAATGGTACTCGCTCGTCCCGACTGCGGAGCTTTTCCACCCTAGCTCCCCAGTGGTGGAACGAACTTCCCATTCCCCTACGTTCCATGCCAACCCTGCCTACTTTCCGTCGTGGCCTGAAAACGCACCTTTTCAGACTCCACCTGGACTAATACTTAGCTAGGACCTCATGGTTTGTGTTCTTGTTGAACTATGTACTCAGGATAGTCAAGTTTATAATGGTTAGAATAGAATTGTATTAGAGCTGATTTACCCAGTTCACTGTGAACTGCATTGTGTTCATTACTAGGGATAGCTGCTACTGTATGTGAAGAATGTGCTTTCTTACCTGTTCTGTAGTTACTTCGATGACCTTTCTGTATGCACTTACTGTACGTCGCTTTGGATAAAAGCGTCTGCTAAATGAATGTAATGTAATGTAATGTAATGTATTATAACCCTGATAGTTAGAGTAAATAAAATTAAGAAAACTGGGTTTGCAGTGTGTACCTGCTTCAGGTATTGAGTGAAGATATCACCCATACAAGCTTGAATTACCGCTGTATAGTGTTGATCCCTAGGGATCAAAGGAGGGAATTGTGGGAATCTGACATTTAATTATATGAAAGTACATGGTGTAATAGAATGTATAAACTTGTCTGTGGTAGTTAAGTTTCGAATGAGTGACCTTAAGCCTGTATTCTGGAAAACAAGGCCACAAGAAAAATGCCCAGAGAATCATTCTTCAGATAAAGGATTTGCCACAAAAGCAGAGCCAGTTTATGCAAAACAGGAAACGCCAAAACTCATAGATGAGTTTCTATCATAATGGAAAAATACTAGACATGAACTGAACACGTGTAATTCTAAACGTTTGATTGGTTTGAATTATACGCCCAGTGATGTACAAACCCCTTTTTAGCACTACAGTATATAAGCACCACAGGTGCGTGCGAGAGTGGGCTTTCCGGAGAGTCCACGAGCGAGAGCGTGCGTGCGAGAGCGCGCTTCGAGCGCGCGCTCCCAGAGGACCACAGATCCATTGTGTTCTTCTGTAAAGACTTCGAGCTGACACAATAAAGACAAAGTGATTTAACCATTCGAATTGAATTGAAGAGTATCCTTGATCCACCTCCTTGACCACGAAAAGCAATACATTTTAATTGCTAACACGCTCGAGGCCAGGTCTAGTTAGTATTGGAGTCCCTCTCTCCATCACTTTCTCCATCGCCTCTGAGAATGGCAGGAACTGGAGGGGGGGAGGGGAGCTCGGAGGGGGAAAATGAGGTTGAGGAGGGGGAGAGGGGAGGATGGGGGGATGCATCTTGGAGGGGGCTGGACAATGAGTTTGAGGAGGGGGAGAGGGGAGGATGGGGGGATGCATCTGGGAGGGGGCTGGAAAATGAGGTTGAGGAGGGGGAGAGTGGGAGGGGGGTGGTTGGAGCACCTTGCAGGGGGGGAACCTGAGGGCGAGTGGAGGTCTCTGCTGGTTGCTGGTGAGGGGTAGGGTCCCCTGGACTAGCAGAGGGGGAGTCCGATGTTAGGATGGGAGAGGCCTCCTCCGCCTCCCCCACGTCAAGGCCTTCGCTCTGTGGTGCTGAGCTGGCGCTTGATTGCGGGGAGGGGGAGGTTGCCTTTAGTCTGTTTTCGTTCAGATTCTCCTTGCGCTTATCTCTGGCCGTCCTTGTGCTGTCCTTGTGTTTGATAACAGTCGGGTGGTTAACGGCGTGAAGTAGGTTAAAGGTGAACAGTGTCTCTCCGGCTCTGTTAAGCATTCCATTTCTGAAGAGATCTTTGCGCTCCCAGAACAAATTGAAGTTGTCTAAAAAGTTCACTTTATGATGGAAACACATAGTTGCTAGCCACGTACTAATCCCAAGTAGCCTGCTGAATTTGTTGACTCTCCATTCATTTGGAGGCAGAGGACCGCTGATGAATGCCTCAGCGTCCAGGGAGCTTAGCATCTCTAGTAGTTTGACAAAGTCACGTTTCAATAGTTCTGATTGTTCTTTGATTATGTCGTTGGCTCCAACGTGCAGAATAATCTTATTCACAGATTGGTGGTCAGCCAAAATCTCTGTGATTTTTTCTGTTATGTTACAGACCATCTCATCAGGGAAGCAGTATATTTTAGTGTTATTACTACCGATTTTGATATGCTTAACAGCAGAGTCACCAATGATTAATGTTGTTATTGGCGTTGTACCTTGTTGCTGTTGGGGCCTAGCTGGTGGGAGCATTGTAGCTTGTCGTGTTGTGTTTCTTGGGCGTCCTCCCCTGCTCTCCGTACGGCGCCGAGGGGAAACACCCGGCGAAGTAGGTCGTAGCAGTTCGAATCTGTTTTCTAGCTGTAGTATCGGTGGTGGTTTGAGAAAGTTTGTATTGCTTTTAGTGTTGACTTTCGTGGAAGTCCACTGTAGCTCCATGTTAGCATCAGGGGCTAGCTGGCTCGTATTAATCCACTGGCTAGTAGTTAACGAGGGCCAGCCGGTAGCAGAGCTAATCTCAGGGCGCTGAGAAGCACTCTCTGCAGCTTCGGAACTCAGAATCATAGGCTTCCCCCTACGAGTAGCAGTTTGCTTCGCTGGTACAGCAGTGTCCGTGGCTACCGTTAGCTTGGCAGCACTCGCGTTAGAGGTGCCGTTCACAGAGTCCTTCATAATAAATATTGTTGTTTCGAGTACTGCAATCGTCTGTCGGAGTCTAACCTCAAGTCCATAGCAGACTTTGCAGGGCAGCATGTCCGTCTCTAAGGAGACAATGTAGGATCAACGTACACGACAGTCTCTCTCTCTTAAGTGGCTTTAGAGTGCAAAACAAAACAAAAAATTCCTCCAAACCGCGAGGTTATAGAAGGGCACGACTTGGGGAACCTAACAATAACTTATCTAAGCTAAAAAATAAAAATTTTAAAATTTAAAAAAGCAGTATAAAGCAAGATATTTACAAAGAATGCAGGAGATTGCGGAGCAACTGCAACAAGTGACCGATCACTGGGAAGTCAGTGTACACTGTGGAAGGGCAGGAAATTATAGGAGAGGAGGAAGAAATGAGTGGAGAAAAAATAAGTGAGGGAGATGAAATGGAGAAACAGAATGATGGAGACAGAAATTTGGAGGAAAAGGAACAGAAAGATGATAGTGAGAGGGAGACTGACAGACTGACAGACAGGCAGCCGGCAAATGGACCCGCTGGACCTCATGGTATGTTAGTTCACCGTTTTAACAAATGAAAGTTCAATTAGTAAGTTAAACTAATTGTGGGTGTGAGAATGAGTGGGATGGTGGTGTGGGAAGCAAGGCTAAGGGGTGTAGGATAGTTACATGTCTAATAGTATTACAGTATATTTCAGAAAAAGTAATTGTGGGTGGTTGAATGGGCTAAGGGGCATCAGATAGTTAAAACTTGAATGACGGTATATGTTTGACCCCCCCCCCGTCCGTCCTGAGAAATCCTTTGCCAACCCTCTGCCACTCCAATTATAACATCCTAGAACCGCCACTGGTGGAGACAAATTTAAAGAACGTGATACTATGACACCTATGCTATTCCACTATTGCATAAGCAAAGAAAAAAATGTTTAAATTGAGAGTGCAAATAAAATAATATTTGATGCTCCAAAAACAGGCGCTCCAAACTTATATTTTTTTTTTTTTTTTTTTTTTTTTTTTTTTTTTTGTGTGATAGTAGGATACCTTGGCGGCGGTGACTGCCGTAGAGAACGGGCATCAGACATCCATGGGCAGGGCGGAGATGGGCGTGTGGGCCTAGAGACAAGAGGGCAGAGAGTGTTAAGTGATGTGGAGAGAGCTGTGAGCAGGGTGTCAGATGCAGAGTCGATAGAGAGTTGAGAGAAGGGTTTGAGGGGGGGGAGGGAAGAAGTGACACAGGGAGCAAGAGAGGAGGGTGAGAGGGAGCAGAGGTTACGGCGGACAGAGACAGTGGGGGTGTGGGGAGGGGAGGGACGGTGTGGAACAAGAGGAAGAGAGAAGGAAATGAAGTGGTGATCAGAGGTATGCAGAGGGGTAACAGTGAGGTCAGAGCAGGGGCTGTTCCTCTGGAAGACCAGGTCTAGGAGGTTGCCAGCCTTGTGGGTGGCGGGGGAGGGTTGGAGGGTGAGGTCAAAGGAGCGGAGAAGTGGTAGGAAGGCTGCAGACTGGGAGGCGTCTAGATGGATGTTGAAGTCTCCCAGGAGGATCAGCGGGATGCCGTCCTCTGGGAAAGAGCTGAGCAGGGTGTCAAGCTCGTCGAGGAAGCACCCCAGGGGACCTGGAGGGCGATAAACAACTATAATGTACAGGTTAATAGGGTGGTTGATAAACACAGAGTGGTATTCAAAGCTTGTAATAGATAGATCAGAGAGGGGGAAAACAGAGAAAGTCCATGAGGGGGAGAGTAGCAAACCAGTACCACCTCCGCGGCCAGACGGCCGGGGGGTGTGAGAGAAGGAGAAGGAGGAGGAGAGGGCAGCGGGAGTTGCCGTGTTGTCCGGTGTGATCCAGGTTTCAGTGAGGGCGAGAAACTGGAGGGACAGGAAGGAGGCATAGCCGGAGATGAAGTCTGCTTTCCGTGTGGCAGACTGGCAGTTCCAGAGCCCCCCTGCGACGGTGAAATTCTCGCAGGGAGTCAGTGAGGGGTAGCGGAGGTTGGAAGGGTTGCGTCGCTGTGAAGAGCCATGTCGTTGGAAGCGGGTTCTGAATGGAAGAGAGCAGACGGGGATGGGGAGAACACACATGGAAAACACACACAAACTGGGACGGAGCGACACTTGTGTCGCTCAGACACAAGTCTTTTTGAAGTGCACACAGCTGATTGCGGAAGACTAACAGCTGAGAGACACTTCGCGAGCAGGATCAATTATTATTTCCTATCAAAAAGCACAATACTCCGGAACTATCAGTTTATCCGATCTAACGAGCTGAAAAAGCCAATCGCAGAACAAACACAACCTAATAATGCAATTGCTTTGATCAGTGTTCAATCAAATCAAGTTAAAACTACGCAGACAGCAAACAGCCTATAGAACACTTAAAATCAGTGTTTCAACGAGTTCTAATTAAAACCACGCAATCAGCAGACAGCGGCAAAAACACTTAAAATCGATACAACCTTACGCGGGACAGTTCAAAACAGGTCTTGCTCTACGGAAGAAATATGCACTCGTGTGTGTGGGTCTAATAAAAGAGAGGGGTACAATTTCACTTTGTAGAAAAATGATATACTGAAGTAAATGAGGAACTTTTTTTCTGGAAAGATCCATTTTAAAATTGTTCATTTTGCTGGCAGGTTGCCTATCCAATTGTATTAGATAAATTAGGAACTATGTGCTGACGGGAAAGACACGACTCACGGGCAATTTATCTTGAATAAATTCTAAATTAAAAACAATTTTACTGTATACTTATTGCAGACACGTAGTGCATATGGAAAGTTTTCAGACCCTTTCAAGTTTTCCAAATTTTGTTATGTTTCAGACTCATCTTAAAATGGATTCAATAAAAAAATTTTCTCATCAATCTACAATAACCCATAATGACAAAGTGAAAACATGTTTAGAAATTATTGCAAATTTATTAAAAATCGAAAACTGAAACCTCTCATTTACATACTGTAAATATTCATACCCTTTGCTTTAACGTATTGCTTTAATGCAGTGTTTTTCAACCTTTTTTGAGCCAAGGCACATTTTTTACATAAAAAAAATCCCGAGTCACACCACCAACCAAAAGTGTTACTAATTAAGTGAAGTTAATAGGATAAGATAATTTCCCACGGCACACCTGACGATCTCTCGCGGCACACAGTGGTTGAAAATCACTGCTTTAATGTATCATATTTCATATTTGGTCGCATATCCTTTGCATGCAGTTACTTCCTGAAGTCTGTGACCGATCAACATCAAAAGACTCTCAATATCTAATTTTCAGGTACTGTTACAAGCGATACTATAACCTCTCTGCATTTGAATTGATCTCTATGGGAATTGGGGGGTGAGACTAGATTCAGCTGTAAATTACGCTGGTATAGTATGGCTGTATGGTACACATGACTGGCGAAATGGCTGTCATCAAGGGTCTAAGGTATCAAACGAGCCTCAAACCATCACTCTGTTGCCAGATATGGAGTAGATGGATCACTTTAAGGGTTGCTGTAAAAATAGATAGGGTTGCTGTAATAAGGGCAACAGCAAAACAGCAAAAATAGACAGCTAGGTAGCACCACCACGAAGGGACAGAGAATTGTGGGAGAAATTAAATAGTGGGTTGAAGAAGGAGAGAGAGTGGGAGAAGGATACCTGCTCAATAGGACTGAGCCCAGTAATAATTTGAACTCCACCCATTTAATCCCCACATCAGAATAGATGGAAATGGATAGATGGATATAGATCGATATTGCAATGAAATTAAAATCTCATACTGTTGCTGATGCTTAATACATGACATAACAACCACATATAATTTAGTCTAAAACAAAGTACGGATGTACCTTTACAGTCCCTTTAACATGGATGACATGATAGACGGTGCTCAAAATCTAAGTTTCAAAGTCTGACCATGACATTCTATGAACAACCGTTTAAAAACATAAAATGGGTAAGAATAATAACCTATTTTCTCATTGAAATGAAAGCAGCGGTCACTTGACCGCAAGCCGTTGTTCTAGGTAGTTTGTGAGTCCCGTCCCGTGTTAAACCACCCTAAGACATTGTGAGAGAAATTTCTCATGTTTATAACAAGCTAAATTTCAAGAAATTAGTTGAGAAGTAGCCCTTTCCACCGTGCCCCCCTAGTGGTAATTGTATCCGTCCAAATTACAGTATGCATGTTTCTCCAAAATTATACATTACAGCTTGAAGAAAACCGGCAAAGTTCTGATGCACGTTTGTTAAAACGTTTCATCGCTTGCAAAAGCATCGCCCTCTATATTTGTACTGCAGGCCAATAAAACAGCAGGGTGCTAGACCAGACTGTTTACAAGCTTCATCTTGCCACAGTCCCAGACAATAAACGGCATAAAATGCACCGTTTCTACACGCTAAAAGTGTCGTATCGTGTTCCAAAATAGGAACAATAATATATTATTAAAACGTAGTATAAATAAACATTCAGGGTGTTTTCCTTGCTTAGCCTACTGTAGGCGTGGCTACAATGTAGCTGCAATACCCAATGTACTTTCGGTTTAGATACACCTAATTTTCTTTGACAAAATCTCTTATAGCATAAATCTCTTATTACCCATCTTTCTTGGTGTAGCCTAAATACGTTTGAAAAACAAAATATCTGACCTGTATGAAGAGTTTAGTTTACAGTTTACAACTGAAGAGTTTATCTTATTCCATTTCCCCAATGTCCAGTAGGCCAGTTTACATTTCCACAGCGAGTAGCCTACCTATTGCAGCTGGCGGCTGTAATACTTTGCTATTGTAAAAAACCCACTGACTTTTAAATAAATAGGGTTAAGCGAGTTATCGTAGATTGTATCAGGGGATACCTGCATTCGTTTGTATATACGCAGATTTTAAACATGGCTGTGCGGACGTATCTCAACCATGTTATTACCCTCGGTTACAAATGTTTCAACTTTGTTTAGGAAAAATCATGTTTTTTTTTGTTAGTTTGGAATTTCAACTACTACAGTATCCATGATGTTCAGCGCCCGTGCACATCGTTTCCATTCCACAAAATAAGAAAAAGGCTAATTTTGGCATTTTCTGTCATTAAAAAGGAGTACTTTATGTTTAGTAACATTAGAGCATCAGTATTACGTTTGATTGTAACTTGTCATCACAGAGACTGATAAAGTATGATCTCCATCTTTAAAACCATATCAATGACAGATATGTTTGAACATGTGAAAGTTTTGTTTGGAACTTCAACATTTACTGTGAATCAAAGTTATTTCTTATGTGTGGTGGGCTCCAACTAGTCCCTAAATCTAACAACATTACACATGTTTACACAACAATTTGAATTTTGTCATTTAGATGAATGGTAAATTTGATATTCATGAATGCAGTTCTGGTATTAACTTAATTTTGACCGGATAGTGGTTTTATTATGTCTTTTGGCTCTCCTGTGCAATGGTCAGATGCAAGACATTTACCTGAAGTCTCCGCCGGGTCACATTTAATGTATTATTTTCTGGGTGTTTGCATTATCAGCTGTAGATTGTATAAGCATTTAGACTGAATTTTACCTTTAACTAAAATGCATTTCTTAAAATATTTATTAAACATTTTTTTAGTCCACAACAAGGTTATTATAGTTAACTATAACTGAAACTAAAAACATTTTAGTTAACTGGAATAAAAATAAAATTACTTTAAAAAATAAAACGAAGCTAAAACTGTAATGTAGTGTTGCAAAACTAACTGAAATAAAATAATGAATTCTACTTCGTTTTAGTTTCTGATCCTCCTCCTGACTGAACTTTTTGTTTGGATAATCCGGATTGCAATTTGAAACATTCAATACCAATATCTATTTTTCTCTGAACTAACTGAAATAAAAATAAAAACTAAAGTCCGTTGAAAAACTAAAACTGAAATTGATTGAAAAACTAAAACTATAAACCCACTCTTAAAACGAACTAAAACAAAACTAAATTAGAAATTAAAATTTAAAAACTAATAAAAAATAAAAACTACATTAAAAACTTAAAACTATAATAACCTTGGTCCACAACAAATGGCAAAATTATCTACATATCTGGGTTTGGGTCAATTCCATTATAATTACAGTCAATTAATTAAATCAATTGAAATTCAATAAATTAATTATACATTTACCAGGGCTGCTCTCCCTCTCATCCTCTCTTAACAGTAGCCCTCCAGGCACTCCCCTCTCCTTTGACTGGTCTTGTACATTTGTCTTGTCTCTGCTGCTCATCCTGCGCACAGAACTCCTATGAAAAAAAGATACATAGCAGTGATAATAACTTACATGACCAATATGAGTGAGACATAAGGGGATTTTGACTTTTGACATAAATTTTGACATTATTCTCAGTTTAATAATTAAACAGGGTTATGTAATATGGAGGATTATTAAAATGAAAATGAAAAAAAAAAAGATGAATCAGCCCAAAATTAAAATTAAAATAGAAAATCTTTTTCATTTCCCATTTTCAAGTTGTATGTAAATGGTGGGGTGTGGCCCTCCTATCAATCAAAACAAGCAGGGGTGGGTCCCATACAGGTTTGGCGTAGCGAACATTACAAAACATTCCAGGCTTCCCAGCTTCAAAAAGTCTATCAATAATCGATAGCTAGCTGGATTCATGACGGTCCTCTATATTTTATACAAAATGAGACATGTTAATGTATTTGAATTGACTGGCTAGGTTAGGTAACGTTTGGACCGCTGGATGCAAGCTAGCTAGCTAAGTTAGCTACTATTCAACACTTCAACGTTAAGTAGCGTAATCACAGCTATAGAATATATAGGGTAGATATTGTATTTATTTAAAGATTTATGTGAATTATTTGTGCTTTTATGGTTATTGAAAATCACACTCACTTATTCACTCACTTCTACACTAGCTTCTACACTGCTGCCACTTTTCTTGAGAGCCAAATCTTGTCTGCTTCACCCGAACAATTTTAAGGGGCATAAATTCACATAAAAAGACTATATTCACAATGCAAATTAATTTAGAGAACATAGATAATAAAGCCACAGATGAAAGGAACCTGCCACAATGCATAGGAAGCAGCATGAGTACAGATGAGACTGTGCTAACATCACATAGCATTATGCTACTACTGTTGAAATATTTCGCTCATTCGCTCAGAATTGGCGTTTGGTTCCTGCTAATCACTTTCGCCAGCACATTAACCTATCATGCTAACGCTAGCTAACTGTGGGTTGACCAGCAACTAGCTTTCTTGCAGACCTGGCCCGGAGCTATGGGGGTGCATAGGGGTGCATTGCACCCCCTGGTGGACGTCAGTGCACACCTAGTTGTATCCGTAAATCTACATAGTATTTAAAAGAAGAAAAAAAAAATTGTTGTTTTTGTTTTGCGTGCAATGGTAAATACATGTCTGTGTGGGTGTGTGTGTAAAATTATATTGGAGATCTTGTAGACTAGCTTTCAGAAGAACTCAAAGCTTGAGAAGAACGAAAAAATATTGCCCGCCAGGCTTCCCAGTGTATAATTTTCCCACTTCCGGGTCAGTTGCTGTACGTCTCGCTAGCTACTAGCACGTATCACTGAACTTTGTCGATTATACGCTCTATGTTAGCCGGCAATCTACAAGTGGTTTCATAATTTTCAATGTATTTGTTCAATTGGCCTTTAAATAAACATTATTAGCTAGTTCTACACTCGAACGAATGCTATGTAGGGTAGCACGAATGCTATCGGACCACGGATAGGTTCAAAAAGATAGCTTGTTTTTATTGTTTGCGCCAAAGTTCTAGCTAGCTAGTAATACATTCGGGGCATCTACGGCAACGTGCGAAAACTCATTCACCACACTGACTAATGTATTCAGCCAACACAGGAGAAGCATGTTGCCAACACGGAAAGCCCAGCTGATTCAGCTGGCATTCGAGACGGACCTTACACAAAAATTTCACGATGAATGGAAGGAGAAGCTGCTTAGGAGATTCAGTTCAACGTCAAGGCGATAGCTGCCCGTGATGTTGTTATTTGCACGTGTAACGTTATTTCTGTTTAAAAGCTGGACGACTTGCCTATTATTAATTAGCTGGTTTAGTAGAAAATAATCGGGGTCCCGTATAACCTATTATTGACACCATTCTATTTGTATCTAGCTGGTAAAGTGATTGTTGAGATGTGTCTGCTTTTCTGAGCTCTGGTAGTTGTTTTGGTGTAGCTTTGGTAGTACACTCTTGTGGCACGGTGATGTTAGCAGTCTTAAGAACAGGGTTCGAATTACGCTGGTGCCCGGGAATGCCCGGCATACCTAGTTCTGGCCATGGCATACCTAGATCGATGAAAATACAAAGTTCGGGGGTGCGCCCATTTATTTCATTGAGTCACCGGCACTTATCTGTCATGAAAATAAGTGGATGTAATGTTCAGCCACACCACTAGGGGGACTGTTTTTGTTTAGCAGACATAATTATGGGATCGCACTTGTTCGGCTGTTGTTTGGTTGCGGGAAAGTCGTCTGTGTGCTAGGCGTGCAAAATTACGTCAGATGAAAATGAATAAAAAATGTCGAAACGGAAACAAATAGACTTAACAAAGTTTGGTTTTACAAAAAGGTCAAACAACGACGAGAAAAATGGAAAAGAAAGTGAGAAATTGGCGCAGATTACAACGAGCGTGGTTAGCAAAGTCAGTGCTAATGTCAATCTAGCTAACGTCAGCATAGCCAGTACTAGCCTAGCTACAACGGCGGAGTCCGGAGCAGGAGCACTTCTAACGTTACGTACGTACGTGATAGCGAAAGTGCTCTAAAATACAAATGTGCTGCTCTAATTTGTACAGGATAAAAAAACATACAGGTTCTTGAAGACGTGCGTTCAAAATGTTTACTTTGTTCAAGTTTGTTGCAAGGTTATGGCAGGTAAATATATCTGTGCTGTGAATTAATGTAGCCTAGCCTTGTCGGTTGCCAGGTTTGTGTTGATGACGTCATATTGAAATACTGCGCTCCAGAAAAAAAGCACTACACCACTGTGGGTGGGCACCCCCGAAAGCTTCGGGGTAATTCGAACACTGCTTAAGAACCTACACTGCTCAAAAAATGAAGGGAACACTTAATCAACACAGTATAACACCAAGTCAATTAAACTTCTGGGAAGTTAGGAAGCATAAACGATCGTGAATCAATTTCACCTGCTTTGGTGCAAATGAAAGTGACAACAGTAGACAGGAGAGGCAACAGCAAGACAACCCCCAAAAAGTAAATGGTTTCGCAGGTGGTGGCCACAGACCATTTCTCTCTCCTTATCCTTCCTGACAGATTTTTCTCGAGTTTTGCATTTTGCTAGTGCCCTTGTCACTACTGGTAGCATGAGGCGGTACCTGCAGCCCATTCAGGTTGCACAGGTAGTCCAGCTCCTCCAGGATGGCACATCCATACGTGCCGTCGCAAGAAGGTTTGCTGTGTCTCCCAGCACAGTCTCAAGAGCGTGGAGGAGATACCGGGAGATGGGCCAATACATGAGAAGAGCTGGACAGGGCCGTAGAAGGGCAACACCCAGCGGCAGGACCGGTATCTGCTCTTTTGTGTGAGGAGGAACAGGAGGAGCACTGCCAGAGCCCTACAAAATGACCTCCAGCGGGCTACTCGTGTGCATGTTTCTGACCAAACTGTCAGAAACAGACTCCATGAGGGTGGCATGAGGGCCCGACGTCCTGTGGTGGGACCTGTGCTCACAGCCCCACCATGCAGCTCGATTAGCAGAATTAGCAGGTTCGCCATTGGCGCCCTGATCTCTTCACAGATGAGAGCAGGTTCACACTGAGCACGTGACAGACGTGAAAGAGTCTGGAAACGAATGTTATGCTGCCTGCAACATCATCCAGCATGACCGGTTTGATTTAATTGACTTGGTGTTACACTGTGATGATTAAGTGTTCCCTTAATTTTTTTGAGTAGTGTAGTTGGACGGGATAGGTTTTCAGGACAATGTCTGTAAAGTAATTGTTATCGCAGGACATCTGTAATGTTAATGGCTGATTCGGATGGGATAAAGTATCTCCATAATCAGCGTTTAGAATTGCAGAGATGGGAGTGTCTACTCCATGTTGTCCTACACCGAAAATGTTCTCATCGCGTCATACAACGTTACACATCCTATATTCACTGCAAACTGATTGCTTCTGGTAGAAAATCTCTGGCAAGGAGCAATTGTTAAAGTTATCAATGATTTCTATTTTCAGCCAACCAAAACTCTGTGTCTGTTCTTATACTCCTTGACCTAAGTGTAACTTTTGATACAATAGATCATGAGATTCCACCGAACAGAATCCAGGGCTGTGTTGGACTTAATGGTCAAGCACTTGCATGGTTCAGATCATACTTATACAATTGGAAGCAGTTTGTTAAATTAAATGAAGAAGTATCCAGTTACTCAGTAATGAAATATGGTATTCCACAAGGTTCAGTGCTAGGTCCAGTACTCTTTTCATTATATATGCTACCCTTGGTGATATTATTCAGGCACGTGGGGAAGATTTTCACTACTGTGTGGATGATACGCAGATATACATTTCCAAGAAACCCGGCGAGGCACTACCACTTTCTCGATTAGAGGCTTGTATTGCAGAAAGTATCCCACTTGGATGCTTTCTAATTTCCTACTCCTAAAGAGAAGACTGAAATGCTGGTTTTGTGTGGGACAAGACGTATTGAGCTGAAATTCTCAACTTAATTTCTGTACACATCAAAGATTGTTCTCATTGAAAATTGTGATTTTTTTTTTCTGTCAAGACAATTAAATCTCAGAAATTATCACATTATCACTACCACTGTATGTTGCAGCACCTGGTTTGTCCACTAGATGGCCATATTATTCATTTGCAATAATTTATAGTTTTTTTATTCTTCAGAAATGCCGCTCTTAGGGGCCTTGCAGTGGTACAACTTTCAGTCGGTGCAGTTATACTCTGAGGATCTGGGTTCGCGCCCCGGCCCTGTGGGAGCGGCAATTGGCGGCTGCTCCCGGGTGGGAAGAGGGGCTCGGAGAGAATCGATGTGCATATAGCGGTCCCGGGCGAGTTGGAATCACGGTCAGGCTTGGAGGAGTTGCACCCTGAAAAAGGACGTGGCAACCTCCGCTCCACTACCGGCTGACGGGGTTGTGCAGCGGTGATTCTCTAGCGGTTGCTACATGGGGGGAATTGAATTAGAATTGGGTTTCAATTGGCTACCAAATTGGGAAAAAATCTGGGGAAATAAATAAATAAATAAATAAAGATGCCGCTCTTACAATTTGTGTCTTAAATCCAACCATCTCCTAAATTATATAAATCATTTTTATTTAATCTACAAAAAAGTCTCTGAGTTGGAGAATGTTATAGACAGAGGATACCATACACAACATTCTGGTCTGTATAGGCCAGGGGTAGGCAACCCTGGTCCTGGAGAGCCGCAGGGTCTGCTGGTTTTTGTTGTTACTCGCCACTTAATTGATCAATTAAAGCAGTTGATTACACAGTTAACTCTCTTCACCTGGTTTCTTTAGTCTAAGTAGTTGCTGTATTTAGGGTGAAGCCAAAAACCAGCAGACCCTGCGGCTCTCCAGGACCAGGGTTGCCTACCCCTGGTATAGGCTCTTATCTCCAAATGAAATAAAAAACACCAAAAATAATATATATATATATTTTTTTTTAATGTAATCAAAAAATTACATATTTTATATTTAGGCAATGCATATTTTATAATTAACAAATGTCTCTTATTTACTAAATAACAAAATTAATTTGTCTCATTGTGCTTTTACTCTGCCTTGTATCTCTTCAGCACATCCTCAATTAACTCTCGGTCCTTCTCTTCTAAATGATACTGCCGACCGGTTGCCGTGTTTGGTGCTTCGATGGTGCAAATTACGTTTGATTGAGGCGCGTAACATATGTCCTCTCTCTTGGGCCAACAAAATGATCGTGATGGGTATTTTGGATGCATGAATTTCACTCGAACATCCTTGTTTTCAACATCCACAGTATCACCAAGTCCGATCCAATACTCACCATCACAGCAGCAAAGAAAGAAATCTGACACCCAAACATCCAAAACTAAGCTGATCTACTGGTTTTTCCATGACCAAATCAAATGTAATTGCAAAATATCTGTCACAGGAAATTCTCTTTGCAGCTATAATGTTTTCAGAGAGTAGTACGAAATGAGGTCTTTGCCATGCCCTTCTTTCAATCGCAGCCAATAACTAACCGTCTGCCTGTCAGTTACATTGAGCTGCCAACGGCCCGATTATGGAATAAAAATAGGGTCAAAAGTATTGTGTTGTGTATTAAGAAGCTGTATGTTAGATTTTTTTATATTTGCCAGTGTAATTTTAAAGTTTTTTTTTTAAAGCCATTTTGCAATAGGGGGGCCCCAGCCAGAGGCTACGGCTATTTGGGGGTCCTTGGCATGGAAGAGTTTGGGAACCTCTGTTCTAGAGGACATTGGAGGCTTTCTGTTGCAGTAAGCCGTTTCATTCTTCCCTCCTATTCCATCACAGGGTGATTTGCCATGACTTGTAGCGAAGAAAGACCACTGGAACTTAATTCTGAAATCACTGTCATGATGGCACACATTGAAGCTTTTGTAGTTCTTATTAGGCTTAAAGGCTTAAAGGCTTCAACCCATCCATCCTTGCAGCACCCTGAGAGAGCTACACCTACACCTGTAAGGATCTGATTATTGCTTGTTATTTGTATCTTTATTTTGTATTTATTGCTTCTTAGTTTGTATTCTGGCTTGTTTATTTTCCAGTTTTTCCTAGTTGTCCTTTGTCGGCTTGTTTACTTCTGATCTGTCACTCCCTGTCTGTCACTCCCTGTTTACGTCTCTGTACCATTCGGGTGATCTCATTGGTGTTCGGGTTCCCTCTTGCTTCACACCTATCTCTGTGCACTTAGATTTACTAATTACCACTAACATACTAATGATAGATAAGATCTACTAACTCCATTAACAAACTAATTTGTATATACTTACTAATCATACTAACGGCAGGGGTGTGTATAGTTACTAATCTCACTAACATATTAGAGCGCACATTTTCACGCTGTTCTGTCCTTGCTAATCATTCCCAGCTGCATCTGATCTTCTCTCCCTGTCATCTTAATCTATGCACGATTTCCTGAAACTCCAGGTCATCTGTTATCGTGTGTATGTTTGCAATCCAGTCTGCGTTTTCCCTAGTTGTCTACGTGATTGTTTATCCACCCAATGTATTCTCATTGTTTCTCGTTTGGAGTCCCTCCCTCTCACACACCTGATTCCTCTTGTGTCATTAGTTACTTGTGTATTTAATCCCTGTGTTTTCTTCAGTCCCTTGTCAGAACGTCGTATTACTTTTCCTGTGCCTGCTACCTGTTTTATAGCCAGAGATCTGTTTTTGCTTCAGGAGATACCCTTTGCCCGACAATTCTTTGGATTAGCCCTTATCTGCTCTGTTTGATTTCCGGTTTTGATCACCCCTGTTTGTCGATGATTCTCCTGCCTTGTTCCCTGGTACTGCCTGACCTTTTGGATTGCCCTTGATTGCCCCTTTGCCTGTCGTTCCTGTACCTCCCTGATATCTGATCTCCTGGTTTGACCCCTGCAAGTATCATTAAACTACGTCTTTTGCCTGATCCTGTGGTCCGCGTCTGGGTCCTTACCGCAACGTAACTGAGAACGTAACAGTACGTTCTGACCACACATGGACCCAGTGGACCCAACCCACCTGCACGCCGCGCTCCTGCGGCAAGGAGCCATGAGTGGCCAACAACAGACGTGCATCGAGGCCGTGACCCAAGATCTCCGGTTTCTGATGGCCTGGGAGATCGATCCCTTCGGCCCGGATCCCTATGAAGACTACCTCATGGGGATCTGGGGGCAGAATCCGGAGTTTGCCCGCCGTCATGCCGACCACCACCCATCACTCCGGACTCCTCCACCCAGCTCCCACTCCGTTAGGCTCGGAGTGGTCTCCCTCCATCCTGATAGCTCTGAGCCTAGCCACAACCTGGAACCAGCTAAATTTGAAGGTACCCGTCTTGCCCTTTGCCCGAGGGGCTATGGACCCGGGAGGAAACGATGGAGTCCTGGTTCCCGGCTCCGTCGACGGGCTCAACCGCCCGTTGACGGGGGATCCATCGCCTTTCCGTCCCAGCCCAAGCCCCCTGTCCTGTTCCGTCCCAGATCTCCTGTCCCGTCCCGTCCCGGCTCCCCTGTTCCGTCCCGTCCCAGCTCCCCTGTTCCGTCCCGTCCCAGCTCCCCTGTTCCGTCCCGTCCCAGCTCCCCTGTTCCGTCCCAGCTCCCCTGTTCCGTCCCGTCCCAGCTCCCCTGTTCCGTCCCGTCCCAGCTCCCCTGTTCCGTCCCGTCCCAGCTCCCCGGTTCCGTCCCGTCCCAGCTCCCCGGTTCCGTCCCGTCCCAGCTCCCCTGTCCCGTCCCGTCCCAGCTCCGCTGTCCCGTCCCGTCCCAGCTCCGCTGTCCCGTCCCGTCCCAGCTCCCCGGTTCCGTCCCGTCCCAGCTCCCCTGTCCCGTCCCGTCCCAGCTCCCCTGTCCCGTCCCGTCCCAGCTCTCCTGTCCCGTCACGTCCCAGTTCTCCTGTCCCGTCCCGTCCCAGCTCTCCTGTCCCGTCACGTCCCAGCTCTCCTGTCCCGTCACGTCCCAGCTCTCCTGTTCCGTTCAGTCCCAGCTCTCCCGTTCCGTTCAGTCCCAGCTCTCCCGTTCCGTTCAGTCCCAGCTCTCCCGTCCCGTTCAGTCCCAGCTCTCTTGTCCCGTTCAGTCCCAGCTCTCTTGTCCCGTTCAGTCCCAGCTCTCTTGTCCCGTCCTGTCCCATGCCTCCGGCCCCGTCCGGTTCCGGGCCTCCTGGCCCGTCCCGTTCCTCGTCTCCAGTCCAGTCCCGTTCCACGCCACCAGTCCCGCCCCGTTTCCTGCCTCCTCTCAAGGAGCGGGACCGGCTAAGTTCCTGTCCAGAGCGGCCAAGCCCGCTGACCTCCAGTCCGGAGCGGCCGAGCCCGCTACCTCCTGTCCTGAGCGATGCAGCCGTCGCCGCCGGCCCCCTGAGCGATGCAGCCGTCGCCGCCGGCCCCCTGAGCGATGCAGCCGTCGCCGCCGGCCCCCTGAGCGATGCAGCCGTCGCCGCCGGCCCCCTGAGCGATGCAGCCGTCGCCGCCGGCCCCCTGAGCGATGCAGCCTTCGCCGCCGGCCCCCTGAGCAATGCAGCCGTCGCCGCCGGCCCCCTGAGCGATGCAGCCGTCGCAGCCGGCTCCCTGAGCCGGTCTCCTGAGCGATGTAGCCGTCGCAGTCTGTCCTGTCTGCACCGCCGTCCTCCTGAGCGGTCCTGTCTGCGCCGTCGACCTCCTGAGCGGTCCTGTCTGCGCCGCCGTCCTCCTGAGCGGTCCTGTCTGCACCGTCGTCCTCCTGAGCGGTCCTGTCTGCGCCGTCGTCCTCCTGAGCGGTCCTGTCTGCACCGCCGTCCTCCTGAGCGGTCCTGTCTGCACCGTCGTCCTCCTGAGCGGTCCTGTCTGCGCCGTCGTCCTCCTGAGCGGTCCTGTCTGCGCCGTCGTCCTCCTGAGCGGTCCTGTCTGCGCCGCCGTCCTCCTGAGCGGTCCTGTCTGCACCGTCGTCCTCCTGAGCGGTTCTGTCTGCGCCGTCGTCCTCCTGAGCGGTTCTGTCTGCGCCGTCGTCCTCCTGAGCGGTCCTGTCTGCACCGTCGTCCTCCTGAGCGGTCCTGTCTGCGCCGTCGTCCTCCTGAGCGGTCCTGTCTGCGCCGCCGTCTCACTAACATATTAGAGCGCACATTTTCACGCTGTTCTGTCCTTGCTAATCATTCCCAGCTGCATCTGATCTTCTCTCCCTGTCATCTTAATCTATGCACGATTTCCTGAAACTCCAGGTCATCTGTTATCGTGTGTATGTTTGCAATCCAGTCCGCGTTTTCCCTAGTTGTCTACGTGATTGTTTATCCACCCAATGTATTCTCATTGTTTCTCGTTTGGAGTCCCTCCCTCTCACACACCTGATTCCTCTTGTGTCATTAGTTACTTGTGTATTTAATCCCTGTGTTTTCTTCAGTCCCTTGTCAGAACGTCGTATTACTTTTCCTGTGCCTGCTACCTGTTTTATAGCCAGAGATCTGTTTTTGCTTCAGGAGATACCCTTTGCCCGACAATTCTTTGGATTAGCCCTTATCTGCTCTGTTTGATTTCCGGTTTTGATCACCCCTGTTTGTCGACGATTCTCCTGCCTTGTTCCCTGGTACTGCCTGACCTTTTGGATTGCCCTTGATTGCCCCTTTGCCTGTCGTTCCTGTACCTCCCTGATATCTGATCTCCTGGTTTGACCCCTGCAAGTATCATTAAACTACGTCTTTTGCCTGATCCTGTGGTCCGCGTCTGGGTCCTTACCGCAACGTAACTGAGAACGTAACAACACCTGAGGAAGAAATTCTAACAAATAAGTTAGTAAATCACTGGGCTCAGGGGTGAACGGATGAAAATAAAACTCAAGGACCAAACTTAAGGTGCCACGTAATTCGGTCAAAATAATAGGCCAAAGAAGCCAACACCAAAAAAACTGAAATATAAAACTTTACCGTAAATTGGGAAGCAAGTTTAGTACATAATCAGCAAATATGAAAGTGTGTAAACAGTTCAATCGCACATTCTTCAACACAGGTCTGGGGTATGTTGACAGTGAAGAATTATCATACCTAAAACCACATGTGTTTGGTTTCATTAACCAGTAGAAATAATTCAGTTGTTTATTTATATTATAACTGCATAGCTCTTAGCCAATCCCCAAACTTCCAAAAACTCCCACCATTGTCTACCTAGCTGCCCAACCCAGCTGCTCCCTGTGAAAAGAAAAACCTTAATTTCCTTAATGAGGAGTAGAGACCTCATTATGTCTCTAGGCATCTAGTGGACAAACCAGGTTCTGCAATTCAAACTGGTAGTAATAATGTGATAATTTCAGAGATTAAAATATCTTGACAGAAAAAAGAACCATCACAATTTTCAATGAGAACAATCTGCGATGTGTACAGACATCAATTTCAGCTCCATACATCTTGTCCCACATAGTGAAATGTTATTGTATACAGTCCAGTTAAATATTCAAACTGGGGTTCAGAGGCTTAATGAGGGGGTTTTGGGTCTTGTTTTGTATTCCTTGCACCTTAAAGGGCAACATGCAGGTTAAAGTTCTTCACAGATTTACAATTTTGAGCTCATGGAGAGGATGATTTTGAAAAAATAAATACATTTTAAAACTTTTAAACAGGCAACAAGGGCAGAAATACAGAAAAAAGTTGGTATTATAAGCCACACCCCCTAAAAATGTCCCTTTTTTACATATCGCCCAGTGACGTCACAAGAGGGACCTTGCCACAGTGAGTGCAGTAGTTTATGGTAGTTAGTTTGTGATGTCAGTCAGTCAGTTAGTTAGTAGTTTAGTTTGTTTCCGTTTTAGTTGTTTCACAGTGATTTAGCCTGACAGGGCATCGAGTTCACGCTTTTCCCCTCAGGAAAAGTAGCTATTTTCATGTGTGCGTGCGATTTGTGCAGGTTAAGACTGGAGACAGGACATCACTGCGGCATCTGTGTCCAAAAACGTGGCCGTATGCGGCGCACATTTTCTAGAGGAGGATTACGTCCCCGTGGATACGATGGAGTTCAGGATGGGATTTCGAAAACATGACCCTGTGAGACTGATACCTGGGGCCACATGTATAAAACTATTGAGTAAAAGAATGCGTAAAAGAACTGCCTTTCTATCACGGTGTCACCATATCAGACTGTCTCCAAACATTGCGTCCGCATGGTGTCCAGCGTGTGCAGAGGTACGCAGGTTCTCTTATGTTATACATCAGAATTTCTGCATGGAAACTGAGGGCATTTTTCTGCTCGGCACTGTTTATACATGTGGCCCCTGGTGCGGTTCGATCTGTTCACTCGGCTCCTTCAGTTCCATCGACAGTAGCAGCCTCTGCCACTGGCCCTGTCGGAAACACTTCTCACAGAGCCAGCACAGATTCAGCTCAACGGAAACATGAAATCTTTATAGTAATTGATTGCTACTGGCTAACTATCAATTAATTAAATAATGTTGCTTGCTGTGAGGCTAGGTCGCTAGTTAGCTAATCTGACCGATCGATCAGCCATCATACCTACTGTTAGCATCAAGCAATATTTCCCTTACGTTTGGAGGTCATCTGTGGTTGCATTATGTGTTGTATACATCTTATTAGGCAACTGGGGTAACTGCAGCAATTACACTTCGTTGTGGGTATAACATTAATTTAAATGGTGATCGTGGACCAGGGAGGAGGAGATAAAACTTTCTTTATCATTAGCTAGAGCCTAGTAGCGATAAAGAAAAATACCAGCCACACTTGGTATTTTTGTGGCCTTGCTGTGCCACAGATGAGTCAAGTTAGGGGAATCACTGCAACATTAGCCAGAAGACAAGACATAAAAGCAGAAAGCAATGATTTGTAATTTCTCTTTTACATATATTTAATTGAAAACAGTAGAAAGAAGATATTTAATGTTTTACCATATCAACTTTATTGATTTTTGTAAATATACGTCAGTTCTGAATCTGCCTGTAACACGTTCCAAAAAAAAGACAAGGGAAAAAAAAAAAAAGATGTTTGGAACATTCCACAGGTAAACAGGTGATGCCATCATGACTGGGTAGAAAAGGATATCAAAAGAGTCTTGATATCTTATTTTCAGGTACTCGTACAAGCGATACTATAACCTCTCTGCATTTGAATGGATCTCTATGGGAATTGGGGGGTGGGACTAGATTAAGCTGTCAATTACATGGGAATAGTATGGAACCCATTGTTGGCTAAATGGCTGTCTGGTCTGAGGTATAAAACGAGCCTCAAACTATCACTCTGCTACTAGATATGCAGTAGATATGGATGGATCACTTGAAGGGTTGACTCATTTTCCTATTGAACTCTATGCAAGTTCTGTCTTTCAGGCTTGTTCTTCTTATGGTCTAGACAGAGACCAGTTTGCCTTTCCTTCAGTCTTCCACACTTCATGCTTATTTCATGCTTATATCTGGCAACTGCTCTTCTTTTAGGCATAACTGCTGATTAGCTTCTGCTGGGTTACCTCCAGGTTTCCATGAGCTGGCAGTGGACGCAAACACAAGTGATTATTGTCCCCAAATGACACCTATTCTTGAAGGGACACTGAACTTGTATCTGGCACTTTCTCCTTGTGGTTAGGGAGCAGTGGTGAGTGGAGACACCACATGCCCTGGACGGCTGCTCCCTGCACAGGAGAGCTTGGAATGCTTGGTTTGCTTCCTGGGTCCACTTCTTTAGGTGGCTGCCGATTCTGCCTGACAGCATGAAGCCCGATGGTCTGGCCTAGATACTCTGGCTACTTCCAGACCTAAATGGCACTTTTTTTGGTTCACCACATTTTACGATCCCTATGTTATAGGGACACCAGTTCCTTATTTTGTCACCTGACACAAACCCGGCTCTATCAAAACGATGATGTACATTCCATGTGTTCTGCGAATCCACAGACGACATGAATCATGGTAAAGTCAGTATTATCCTGGCAAAACATTTAATAAAATCTTTTAGGCAAAAGAAATGTCCACTTCCACTATGTTTGAGCTTCTGTTACTTTGTTTCGGTAATCCTTCTTAGAGTAATTCTGACTCTTGGAAAACAAATGCCTAAGGCCTACCTTACAGAACAGACCAAAGGGGTGTACTACAAAGCGAGATTCAGGGGATAGCGAGCTAAATTAAGCTTCAACCCTGGGTTTTCTGTATCACAAAGCCGACTCACTTTTAATCTGAGTATATTGCTACGGCAACTTACTCTGCACGGCTAACCTGCTCCGGGGCAGGTTATGTTCAACAGATTGAAACATATAAAAGCACCGGCCTTTGACCAATCAACTCCTTGGTTTTGGAAAAAGGCGTCTCCATTCCAAAGGATTCCGTAGAGATATGTGCGGATACTGAGGAAATCTCTTCGCAGGGCGAGATTGGTGAGTTCCGCAAAAGATTTTCTGAGTTCCAGAAAATGCTTGAGACGTTTTTTAAAAATTAATTTAACCTACAGAGCATTTATTTTATTTTTTTGCAAAAGCTCTTTCCTGTTGGAGGCAATGGTGTTGCTTTTTGCTCATATGATGTTCTTATCCGTCAATTCTATCCGTATCAGTCTTTTTCCCCCACAGGAGAGAAATACATTACTCTAGTACAGCCCATACTGCACCGCTATAGGCTCATTGTTGTAGACGCCGCCCCTTTTATGGGAATGAGCATGTACCTTCATTAATAAAGCCTGTGTTCATTTAACAAGTTGATAACCACGTTCGTAGTACCGGTTAAGCCAGATTGCGGTGTATAGGCTTTCTGAAGCCAGTTAATGCAAAGAAACCCTGGCTATGTTAAAATTCCTTCGTAGTATACCCCCCAGGATTATGCCTGTAGTCAAAGGGGTTCAAGAACAGCAACTATTTTATTTTCGGGCTCCTGTTCAAAAAAGTATTGATCAGAATGTCCTGTTCTTTTTTTTTTTCTGCACATACTTGATGTTGTATCTTCAGTTCCTGTGTTTGTTTCTTGAGCGTTTTGCCTTCAGTCATGTCTTCAGAAAGTGAATTGGATGTTCAATTGGATTCAAGATGGGTGATTGACTTAAATCCTAAGTTTTACCGGAGGGAGGTGGGGTAATGTAATAATTACCGTAGGACCTCAGTTAGTTTAGTCCCATCTGAATCTGCCATGTCTGTAACTTTTCTCCTGGTTTTTCACGTAAGCACTCGAAGATGCCTTGGATATGCTCTCTTCGGTCCAAGTGCAAGCCACAACTATTGGCCGACCTCGAAATGAAGTGTAACATTACATTAAATAAGCAGGGAGCAAATAAATAAAAAAACCAGGCTCAAAAGTAGGCTGCACTGGGGCAACGCTTGCGGCAGCTTTAGGTAAGCTATTGTAGCCTAGCTATAGCCTTACATACATGTTATGGTCTAGCCTAACAGTGTAGGCTACTATTTTTAAGCAAACGTTAATAAAGAAGTATAACGCAGGATTCCTCACGCTTTTTGTGGACAGTTTTCCATGCCAACATTGTCTCCACATAGTTTTAGTTTTTTGCGCCTGCATTTCAATTGCTCCTTGCCTGCGATTTTCTACCAGAAGCAATCAGTTTGCAGTGAAGATTGGATGTGTAACGTTGTATGACACATGCGGAACATTTTCGGTGTGACGACAACATAGGGTAGACACTCCCATCTCTGCAATTCTAGACACTGATTACGGAGATACTTTATCCCGTCCGAATCGGCCATTAACATTGCAAACGTTCTGTGATAACAATTACTTTACAGACATTGTCCTGAAAACTTATCCTGTCCGAATAGGGCTTTAGACAGTTTTTGGCCCTGAAAAACTCCTTGGTTGCTTTAGCAGTATGTTTGGAGTCTGTCTTGCTGCAAGAAGAAGCACCAGCTAATGAGTCCTGAGGCATTTGGTTGGATCTCAGCTGATACACTTCTGTACACTTCAGAATTCACCCTATCATTGCCGTCAGCAGTCACATCATCAATAAAGACAACTGATCCAGTTCCAGTGGTAGAGATACATGCCAAAGTCATAACACTATGTCCATTTTTCACAGATGAGGAGGTGGTATGCTTTGGATCATGAACAGTTCCTTTCTTTCTCCCACTTTCTCTATCACTTCGGTAATACTCATCTAATCTGTCCATAATACTTAAATAAGTATTAAGTAAATAATACTTAATACTTAATAATACTTAATACATAATACTTTCCAAAAATCTACAGTTTTTCAAATGTACTTCTTAGCAAACTCTAGCCTGGCCATTCTGTTAAGGCTAACCAGTGGTTTGCATCTTGCAGTGAATCCTCTGAGATTATGCTAATGTAGTATTTTTTATGGTAGTCAAGCCGGAAAGTCTGCACACCCCTTTCACCTTCTCCACGTTTTATCACGTTACAGACATATTCTACAATAGATTGAGTTCATTTTTTGTCTCGAAAATGCCCAAAATGACAAAGTGAAAACTGGTTTAGAAATTTGTGCCAATTTATTAAAAATCTAAATGTAAAATATATGTAAACAAGTGTGCACACCCTTTGATATAACAGCCAAAAGTGAGCTGAGGAGCATTTTGTTTCCACTGATACTGCTTTCTACAACTTAATTGGAGTTCACCTGTGATAAATTAAATTGATTGGACATGATTTGGGATTGCGAACACCTGCCTATATAAGGTCCCACAGTTGACAGTGCATGTCAGAGCAAACTCCAAGCCATGGGGTCAAAGGAATTATCTGTAGACCTCAGAAACAGGATTGTGTCAAGGCATAGATCTGGAGCTTTACAGGTCCCAAAGAGCACAGTGGCCATCATCATTCATAGATGAAAGAAGTTTGGAACCACCAAGAATCTTCCTAGACCTGGCCACCCGGCCAAACTGAGCAATCGAGGAAGACGGGCCTTGGCCAGGGAGGTGAGCAGGAACCCGAGGGTCACTCTGACAGAGCTCCAGCGTATCCTTGTGGAGATGGGAGAACCTTTCAGAAGATCAACCATCCAGGCAGCACTCCACCAATCAGGCCCTTATGGTAGAGTGGCCAGACAGAAGCCCCTCCTTAGTAAAAGGCACATCACAGCCCGCTTGGAGTTTGCCAAAAGGCAAATCAAGATTCTCTGGTCAGATGAAACCAAAATTTAACTTTTTGGCCTGAATACCAAGCGTCACGTCTGGAGGAAACCAGGCACCGCTCATCACCTGGCTAATACCATCCCTACAGTGAAGCATGGCGGTGGCAGCATCATGATGTGGGGATGTTTTTCAGCAGCGGGAATGGGGCGACTAGTCCTGAGAGAGGGAAAAATGAATGCAGCTAAGTACACCGAGATCCTTGAAGAAAACCTGCTCCAGAGCGCTCTGGACCTCAGACTGGGGCGAAGGTTTACCTTCCAACAAGACAACGACCCGAAGCACACAGCCAAGAGAACAAAGGAGTGGCTTCGGAGAAAGTCTGTGCATGTCCTTGAGTGGCCCAGCCAGAGCAAAGACCTGAATCCAATTGAACATCTGTGGAAAGAGCTGAAAATGGCTGTGTACCGACGCTCCCCATCCAACCTGACGGAGCTTGCAAGGATATGCCAAGAGGAATGGGCAAAAATGTCCAGAAACAAGTGTGCCAAGCTTGTAGCGTCTTTCCCAAGATGCCTTGAAGCTGTAATCGCTGCCAAAGGTGCAGCAACCAAGTATTAGGCTAAGGGTGTGTACCGATATGTAACCCCTAAATAACCTATTTTTGTCAGTAAAATAAAATTGCATATTTTCTAAAAACCTGTTTTCACTTCGTCATTATTGGCTATTGTGTGTAGATGTTTGAGGCAAAAAATGAACTCAATCTATTGTAGTATAAACCTGTAACGTAATAAAACGTGGAGAAGGTGAAAGGGGTGTGCAGACTTTCCGGCTTGACTGTATATGCCTACATCCTGGAGAGTGTTTGTCTGTTCCGACAGTTGAAAATGGGTTTCTCTTCACAATTAAAAGTATTCCTTGGTCATCCACTACAGTATCTACCAGGTTGTTTGCTATTGCTGAGCTCACATTCTGTATTCTGGCTTCTTGGACGGCTGCTCCCTGCACAGGAGAGCTTGGAATGCTTGGTTTGCTTCCTGGGTCCACTTCTTTAGGTGGCTGCCGATTCTGCCTGACAGCATGAAGCCCGATGGTCTGGCCTAGATACTCTGGCTACTTCCAGACCTAAATGGCACTTTTTTTGGTTCACCACATTTTACGATCCCTATGTTATAGGGACACCAGTTCCTTATTTTGTCACCTGACACAAACCCGGCTCTATCAAAACGATGATGTACATTCCATGTGTTCTGCGAATCCACAGACGACATGAATCATGGTAAAGTCAGTATTATCCTGGCAAAAAAATAAATAAAATCTTTTAGGCAAAAGAAATGTCCACTTCCACTATGTTTGAGCTTCTGTTACTTTGTTTCGGTAATCCTTCTTAGAGTAATTCTGACTCTTGGAAAACAAATGCCTAAGGCCTACCTTACAGAACAGACCAAAGGGGTGTACTACAAAGCGAGATTCAGGGGATAGCGAGCTAAATTAAGCTTCAACCCTGGGTTTTCTGTATCACAAAGCCGACTCACTTTTAATCTGAGTATATTGCTACGGCAACTTACTCTGCACGGCTAACCTGCTCCGGGGCAGGTTATGTTCAACAGATTGAAACATATAAAAGCACCGGCCTTTGACCAATCAACTCCTTGGTTTTGGAAAAAGGCGTCTCCATTCCAAAGGATTCCGTAGAGATATGTGCGGATACTGAGGAAATCTCTTCGCAGGGCGTGATTGGTGAGTTCCGCAAAAGATTTTCTGAGTTCCAGAAAATGCTTGAGACGTTTTTTTAAAATTAATTTAACCTACAGAGCATTTATTTTATTTTTTTGCAAAAGCTCTTTCCTGTTGGAGGCAACGGTGTTGCTTTTTGCTCATATGATGTTCTTATCCGTCAATTCTATCCGTATCAGTCTTTTTCCCCCACAGGAGAGAAATACATTACTCTAGTACAGCCCATACTGCACCGCTATAGGCTCATTGTTGTAGACGCCGCCCCTTTTATGGGAATGAGCATGTACCTTCATTAATAAAGCCTGTGTTCATTTAACAAGTTGATAACCACGTTCGTAGTACCGGTTAAGCCAGATTGCGGTGTATAGGCTTTCTGAAGCCAGTTAACGCAAAGAAACCCTGGCTATGTTAAAATTCCTTCGTAGTATACCCCCCAGGATTATGCCTGTAGTCAAAGGGGTTCAAGAACAGCAACTATTTTATTTTTGGGCTCCTGTTCAAAAAAGTATTGATCAGAATGTCCTGTTCTTTTTTTTTTTCTGCACATACTTGAGTTCCTGTGTTTGTTTCTTGAGCGTTTTGCCTTCAGTCATGTCTTCAGAAAGTGAATTGGATGTTCAATTGGATTCAAGATGGGTGATTGACTTAAATCCTAAGTTTTACCGGAGGGAGGTGGGGTAATGTAATAATTACCGTAGGACCTCAGTTAGTTTAGTCCCATCTGAATCTGCCATGTCTGTAACTTTTCTCCTGGTTTTTCACGTAAGCACTCGAAGATGCCTTGGATATGCTCTCTTCGGTCCAAGTGCAAGCCACAACTATTGGCCGACCTCGAAATGAAGTGTAACGTTACATTAAATAAGCAGGGAGCAAATAAAGAAAAAAAACAGGCTCAAAAGTAGGCTGCACTGGGGCAACGCTTGCGGCAGCTTTAGGTAAGCTATTGTAGCCTAGCTATAGCCATACATACATGTTATGGTCTAGCCTAACAGTGTAGGCTACTATTTTTAAGCAAACGTTAATAAAGAAGTAAAACGCAGGATTCCTCACGCTTTTTGTGGACAGTTTTCCATGCCAACATTGTCTCCACATAGTTTTAGTTTTTTGCGCCTGCATTTCAATTGCTCCTTGCCTGCGATTTTCTACCAGAAGCAATCAGTTTGCAGTGAAGATTGGATGTGTAACGTTGTATGACACATGCGGAACATTTTCGGTGTGACGACAACATAGGGTAGACACTCCCATCTCTGCAATTCTAGACACTGATTACGGAGATACTTTATCCCGTCCGAATCGGCCATTAACATTGCAAACGTTCTGTGATAACAATTACTTTACAGACATTGTCCTGAAAACTTATCCTGTCCGAATAGGGCTTTAGACAGTTTTTGGCCCTGAAAAACTCCTTGGTTGCTTTAGCAGTATGTTTGGAGTCTGTCTTGCTGCAAGAAGAAGCACCGGCTAATGAGTCCTGAGGCATTTGGTTGGATCTCAGCTGATACACTTCTGTACACTTCAGAATTCAC
This sequence comes from Ilyophis sp. 1 JC-2022, assembly GCA_022702515.1. Classification (NCBI taxonomy): domain Eukaryota; kingdom Metazoa; phylum Chordata; class Actinopteri; order Anguilliformes; family Synaphobranchidae; genus Ilyophis; species Ilyophis sp. 1 JC-2022. The sequence goes on from CM040405.1 coordinate 77,048,488, forward strand.
CCTATCATTGCCGTCAGCAGTCACATCATCAATAAAGACAACTGATCCAGTTCCAGTGGTAGCGATACATGCCAAAGTCATAACACTATGTCCATTTTTCACAGATGAGGAGGTGGTATGCTTTGGATCATGAACAGTTCCTTTCTTTCTCCCACTTTCTCTATCACTTCGGTAATACTCATCTAATCTGTCCATAATACTTAAATAAGTATTAAGTAAATAATACTTAATACTTAATAATACTTAATACATAATACTTTCCAAAAATCTACAGTTTTTCAAATGTACTTCTTAGCAAACTCTAGCCTGGCCATTCTGTTAAGGCTAACCAGTGGTTTGCATCTTGCAGTGAATCCTCTGAGATTATGCTAATGTAGTATTTTTTATGGTAGTCAAGCCGGAAAGTCTGCACACCCCTTTCACCTTCTCCACGTTTTATCACGTTACAGACATATTCTACAATAGATTGAGTTCATTTTTTGTCTCAAAAATGCCCAAAATGACAAAGTGAAAACTGGTTTAGAAATTTGTGCCAATTTATTAAAAATCAAAATGTAAAATACATGTAAACAAGTGTGCACACCCTTTGATATAACAGCCAAAAGTGAGCTGAGGAGCATTTTGTTTCCACTGATACTGCTTTCTACAACTTAATTGGAGTTCACCTGTGATAAATTAAATTGATTGGACATGATTTGGGATTGCGAACACCTGCCTATATAAGGTCCCACAGTTGACAGTGCATGTCAGAGCAAACTCCAAGCCATGGGGTCAAAGGAACTATCTGCAGACCTCAGAAACAGGATTGTGTCAAGGCATAGATCTGGAGCTTTACAGGTCCCAAAGAGCACAGTGGCCATCATCATTCATAGATGAAAGAAGTTTGGAACCACCAAGAATCTTCCTAGACCTGGCCACCCGGCCAAACTGAGCAATCGAGGAAGACGGGCCTTGGCCAGGGAGGTGAGCAGGAACCCGAGGGTCACTCTGACAGAGCTCCAGTGTATCCTTGTGGAGATGGGAGAACCTTTCAGAACATCAACCATCCAGGCAGCACTCCACCAATCAGGCCCTTATGGTAGAGTGGCCAGACGGAAGCCCCTCCTTAGTAAAATAACCTATTTTTGTCAGTAAAATAAAATTGCATATTTTCTAAAAACCTGTTTTCACTTCGTCATTATTGGCTATTGTGTGTAGATGTTTGAGGCAAAAAATGAACTCAATCTATTGTAGTATAAATCTGTAACGTAATAAAACGTGGAGAAGGTGAAAGGGGTGTGCAGACTTTCCGGCTTGACTGTATATGCCTACATCCTGGAGAGTGTTTGTCTGTTCCGACAGTTGAAAATGGGTTTCTCTTCACAATTAAAAGTATTCCTTGGTCATCCACTACAGTATCTACCAGGTTGTTTGCTATTGCTGAGCTCACATTCTGTATTCTGGCTTCTTAAAAATGTATCAAACACTTGATTTTGACACACAATGTTTTGGCTGCGTCGGATGGATTTATTCAGATTTTTCAGCCTCATGATGGCCTGCTTTACTGGTGTAGTGCACGTCCATTTTGGGAAACAACACGTGTCGCATTCACGTGACCCTGGATAGCAGTTCCAGAAAAGACTACATAAACCGACAAGCGACAGTCATGTGACCCTGGGCAGAATTCCCAACAGACTTGACCTATAGAAATGGATATAGTACGACGCTTCCTCGTCCTATAAAACTGTTGACACTAGGCTGATAGAATCCCTCGGTCACTGACCACAACAAACTAACTAACTCTCAGTTAGCGTGTTTGAACAAAGGCACTAAAACTGCATCCAACAACTGGGATCAGTTTATTTAACAGCTACATTGAGCTGACGTCGCCGTAAGGTGACAGCCAGAGAAACGTGCATAGTAAGTTACCATGCATCAATGCAACGAGTTCAAAAAACAACTTGTTGAAAGGACAGAAGGGTTTTTCGCAAATCAGCAAAAGCAGATTCAAGGAACTGGACCCACCAGCAACTTGTTAAAAAGGACAGCCCGACCCAAAACCTTTCTCTTGGACATCAAAAGCCACGGAACCACCTGTGTAGCTTCTCTAACAGACACGAACATCCAGCCAATAGTTTAGGAAAACCTTTGTTTAATGTTTATTGACAATGTAATTACATGTTTGATTGTATTCATTGTGTGTATTTAGAGTATAACTTAATTAGTGTCAATATCACTTGCAGGGTATCGACAGCCAATTAGCCTTGCTAAATACCTAAACCATTAGATATAAGATCCCGTACCTGTAAACGGACAGGGGCCTGGAATTTAGCTAGACGTAGCTAATTTCTGTAGCCTCGATACACGCCATTGAGGCCACATTAGCTTTGTGCTAAAGCGGATTCATAATTCCCCCTAGAAGCATACGTCTCATGGTCTCTGTACACCACGTGCTCTGGCGCGAATCCATGTGGAAACAGAACTGTGAATTATAATGTGCCTCATTCATTTTCCACACTTAGTTTACCTTTCCATATCATTCACTGCTTTTATGATGTTAGTTTTAGATGTGTTTGTTGTTTAACAAATTGTATTTTGTTAAACCTGGCCAGGTCGTCGGTCTGATTACCGTTTGGATAAATATTTGAGCCTGCCATCTTAAAAAACGTGTGCCTTCAGGTTAAGTTATTGGTTATTATTTTAATATTTAATATGCTAATTCATAATCATGATTTCATACTTAATTTTATGAGACTGATTAACTATACTTTTTCACCATTATGTCACCGTATGAGGTTCTGATGCATATTCTCAGCACTAGTTGGCGCTCATGTGAGGGTATGCGTGTATATTACCGACATCACAGGTAACTCAATGTGAAGCTACATGAATTTCTTTATATATTCTACACATTCATTGGTGACTCCACGTGATGACTGTTAAGACGTACATGTTTTAACTCTGTCCTCACTACCAAATTCTTAAAGTACCTTAGGACACTACACTGGCAGTGACACTTATTTGGTCCTCACGTTGAGAGACAACAGCAACAGACTCATATTGCAAATTCATACCTTGAATCAACTCTAGACCGTTTTCTAGCCTTCTTCTTGAACTAATGATACAAAGACTCAGCTGAGCCAAGAAACAGCTGAGCAGCCAATTGTCAAATTACTTTTGCTCTCCTAAAATGGGGGGACTACGTATAAATAGGGCTGTACTTCCTACACATAGCACCTCATGAGGATGTTTATACCCTAAAATTAAAGCTGAGAGTCTGAAATCTAATCTCATATTCATTGTTTTATTTCAAATCCAATGTGCTAGACGAGAGCCAAAACAACAAACATTGTGTCAGTGTCCCAATACTTTAGCATTACATTTTTATGGACAAAATACATCAGTAAGAGAAGACAAACACAAAAAATGAGTTTACCTTCGACTCTTTGATGTGCTTGCTGTGGTAGTCTCTGCCACTGGCGGACTGACTGGCTGCTCACTGCGCCACTGCAAAGAATACACCTTTACTAACCAGAACAATATCAAAATCACATAAACTCAGTCAGGTTTTTACTAACAACAACATTTTCAAAATAACATCTACACATACTGAGAAATATACTAGCATCAAACTGAGGAAGGTGCATGAAAAAATAAGGACCCCAAGAGAATAAACATACACACTCCAAAAAGGTTTAGCTGTAAAATGAGTCAAAGTCCCCTATTGTAAAATAAATTAATGCTTTTTCTTTTGATCATAAGCAAATGTGAGTTCATAGTAATTTTTGATCATGGTAAAATAATTAAACTGAGCAAAATTCAGTATGTACAGGTGCAGCTCAAAAGATTTGAATATCGTGAAAAAGTTCAATATTTTTTGTCACTCATTTCAGAAAGTGAAACTCATATATTATATAGATTCATTACACATTGAGTGAAATATTTCAAGACTTTATTTCTGGTAATTTTGATGATTATGGCTTACAGCTAATGAAACCCAAAATTCAGTGTCTCAGAAAATTTGAATATTTTGCTTTAACATATTTTTAAAGTATCATATTTAATATTTGGTTGCATATCCTTTGCATGCTGTTACTTCCTGAAGTCTGTGACCAATCAACATCAAAAGACTCTCAATATCTTATTTTCAGGTACTGTTACAAGCGATACTATAAGCTCTCTGCATTTGAACTGATCTCTATGAGAATTGGGGGGTGAGACTAGATTCAGCTGTAAATTACGCTGGTACAGTATGGAACACATGACTGGCGAAATGGCTGTACGTCATCAAGGGTCTAAGGTATCAAACAAGCCCCAAACCATCACTCTGCGGCCAGATACGGAGTAGATGTGGATGGATCCCTTTAAGGGTTGTTTCTCCTGACTTTTTTCCCCATAGAGTTCTATAGGAAAATGAGTCAGGAGAAATAACCCTTGCAGTGATCCATCCACATCTACTCCATATCTGGCAACATAACGTAGAATGTCTATTCGGCTACACAGTGTTATTAGGTGTTGTAAACAGCATATAGGCTAAAACCATACAATTGCCGCTATAGCCTAAAATGATTTCCCTCTTGAAAAATAAAACATCATTACAAATAAAAAATAAATAAGCAAAGAAATTACCATGCTTTACAGACATAATATAAGGCTGCTGCTTTAGGAAACAGGTGCGTGGAGCAGAAAAAAATATTCAAAGAAAAGAAGCACTGAGCACTTTGGTAATTTTCCCACGTGATTTTGCGAATTAATTGTTGCTAAAGAACATTTTGTCCTCGCTCTTTTTTTATTTTAACAGTTTGGAATAGATTATTTCCACACGCTATCTATCTATCTATCACAACAACAAAATAATGTTTGCACGCTGCCGCCCATTGCAGCAGTCTAAATACAATCCTGTACCTTATTGGAATAAAACCTAGAAGAGTGCGCAGCTCTTTTGATGAATTAAATAGCTTCCATCTGAAAATAAATAACCTAATTTAGTTTTACACGTTATCACTATGGGGCATGTTCCAGAAAGCAGGATTACGGAGTTGGCTGGAACAGCTCTTTTTACTTCCATCCATGTTCCAGATTTGGGAGGGTTCTGGGTATTACTCTGGGTAGTGCAGTTATCCAGCTAACCCGGAAATCCTGCTTTCTGGTATTATTTACAGTTGTAATCAGCATATAGGCTAAAACCATAAAATTGCTGCTCCATTAAAAAAAATTCCCTCTTTAAAAATAAAACGGCAATTGTAATCAATTCAAACATGTGTCATTTAGTCAATGCACATTTTCGGAGGTCTCTGTGAGCAACTCCCGCAGAAGATTTGCAGTATTGCTATGTTGAAAAAGTCAAGGCAGGATGGAAGCATAAACAACGATGGAAAATTGTCTACAAAATCGCGTTGTCACTGTTGTTTGGAGCTGTAAACAGTAGCGTATATAGGCTAAAGCTCTAAAACTGCAGTCTAAAAGTAGGCTATTTTCTCTTGGAAAACAAAACACATTTTAATCAATTAAAGTATTTTTATTTTGGGTATATAAAATAACTGTTTAGATTCATGATCACTGTTTCAGGACGCCAGTGCAGTCATTATGAAAATGTGGTCAATTCGGCTCCTGGAAGAGAGAAGCAACAATTCACACTTGGGCACCAACGCTCAACAGCATGGAATGTGGCGGTTAGAGGGGGTTCTTGGAGGTAGAAAAAATTGAGAAAAACTCAGCTTTCTAAGTTTAATTTTAGAATTATAACATAGGCATTTGTAGTTTAGCTTTTTAGGAAAAGTCATGGCAGGACAGAAACATGGCATAAACACAGATTAAATAAATACAAATTTTAAATCACAACGCCAATTGGCAGTTCTAGTGTTAAGGTTTTATAACTCAGGTGTGAGCATCACAGAAACTTGGGAAATGGCTTAAATGAAACAAGATGTACCATTTACAATACGAATATTAGTTTACATTATTTTATTTTTATAACTTAGGTCAAAATCAAGTGCCACAAATCTTGGCAAAAAAAAGAAACCTTGCCACAAAAAAAAAAATGTTGTTTTTCTTTTATTTGCAAGGAATACCGAGAGTTACAAATAAAAAACAGGTAAAATTATACATTTCCTAGATCACACTAGATACTAAACATCTGTGATGCAAAATGTAAGCAGTGTACCTTGTTGTCCCCTAGTGTCTCCAAAACTATCCAGAATTGCTACATTGTACACTGCTGTAAATCATAAAATAATCATATACTTAACTACAAATCAACTATTTTGGCTGATAAAACTCACCTGCATCATTTTAAAGTGATAATTACTATATTTACATCAGTATAGGAGGATATCTATGAGGGACGGCAGTGTAGTATAATGGTTAAGGAACTGGCCTTGTAACTGAAAGGTTGCAGGTTCGATTGTACCCTTAACCCTTTATCGGGCAAGGAACCATATTTGGTAACTTCATTGACCTTTATTTGCTAAATAAAAATGACAAATTTTGAAAAAGTCATAAATGTAAAAAAAGTCTTGTAATAACACTCTAATGACACTCAATGGGTGAAATTTTGAAATTTCCAAGTATTTCAGTGAGTGCCCTATAAAGGGTTAAGCAAGTCGCTTCAGTATATATCCAGCTGTATAAAAATATATATATAATAATTTTAAAAAGTTGTGTAAGTCGCTCAGTCTGCTAAATACCGGTAATATAATGTGTCCAAAACCATATCCAAAACATGTCATAAAATGAATAATATATGTTCTGCCCGTATGATTGTTTAAGATGAAAAAATTGATATCACACTGGTATACACACCTAAATAAGTAGCCTAAACATACACTCTTGTACCTCAATAAAACATCACTTTTTCATGTACTCTACTTTTGCTGCATGCCCTGTGATTTCTCTGTAGTTTTTGAAACAAGACTAGGCAAGCCTAGCTCTGCCCTGACACCTGTATGCAGCCTGTGGAGAACATTTGACAAGGCACAGCGGATATTGTTCTGGAGCATGCAGGTTGGCCTGCATACCAGGGTGACGGAGTGCATTTGATTCTCAAAGATGTGTGTGTCAGAGTATGTGAGCGAGAGAGGAGGGAAAGCGGATGTAATTTAATTTGAGGACGTTACCACTCCGCAAGCTCCAGTTCACTCCGGTTTATATATTGTGATAAAAATATATTTTTTTGTTTGTTTAGATAACACATTAGCTTAGGTCATAAAATATATATTTATTAATCGTTTTGTTAGCTTATATGAAAAGTTGAAGTTGTTTTAATGACCTGTTGACATTTTCTGTACACAGAGAATGCACACATTGACAGCATTCTCGCAGGTGTTTTATTTGCTCAAAAACAATATCTCAATAACAATATCCTCTGATCTACTCGGAGTTTGCCTGCCTACACTCCTCTCCAAAATGTTTACTGAACCGCAGCGTCCAGACAAAACAAATCAATTCCAACAGTAGCTTATGACACCCGCAAATAGCCTACATACGTTGTCTTATGTGGGTGGTTTAGGTCTGATTGGTTGTTTGTATTGAATGATTATTTTGCGACCCCTGCTTTTAACCCTTTCGTGCGTACCATCACAAATATGTGATTAGAACGTATCATTAGAACGTTCAGTTGAGAATGTCGTCACAAGGGTCACTGTACTGTCCTCGCTACGTGTGAGTGTGTACGCAGTTCGACAGCCAGCCAAACTCCTTTCAAGAACAACATGGGAGTCAGGGTGTAGCGTCCAAGCTCCTGTGTTTAATGTCACACTTGCATGAAGTCAATGAAACAATACTGTTTTTTGCATTGGGTAGGAGTAAAACTGAAGGAAACAAAAGAAACATACAATAAATGACTAATTCAGCTTTACAAATAAAGATTGTGTCAAGTTACATATGCACACTGCTGATTCAAGGAAAGTAAATGCTATACTTAACATAAGAAATTCTCATTTTTGACTGAGCATTCGCTTATGTTCAATAGGCTAAACTAAGCAGGCTACACAGACATATTACAAGCCAAGTTGCACCCAAGCATATTAACTTGTCATGTTAAGTATTAAATCTCAGTTAACACAGTTAAATCAAGGTCTGCTAACAGAAGTAAACTAGTGAACACACTATGCTAATTTACATGAGCTTTCTATAGGGAATGACATTGCATCATGCTAGAAAATGTAAAATTGACAATATAAATGATGCACACACTACATCCATGAAATATCACCAACAATTATACATAAACATGAAAATAAATCATTCAAACTTACAGGCAATGCTTTCGAAGGCATAACAAGGAGGGATTGCAGTGGATTAATCAAGAGCACACTTTGAACTCATGCTGCTTATTGTTTGATTTTTCACCTTATTCACTTCCTGCTTCCTGTTTCCTGTTCTCTAAACATACAATTGAATGGCCAGTAGGTGGCACCAAATAACCCTGCAAATTAAAGGGCAAAACATCACCAAATGAACCTTGCAATTAAATGGGCAAAACAGTCACTGCTTTCTAAAGTGCAAACATGACTCCGATGCGGTGCCTACAAGTCATTTATTGTTGTATTATAATACAAATTATGTTACTATAGTTGTTATCATCAGAGTAGTCATCTAGTTTCTTTTGTAGCCTACTGTATAGGGTGGACGCTATGCCATTTTGAGTATTATAAATGGTTATAAACAGGATAGCCTCAGCTTTCTGCGGATGACAATATTATCTTTATATTCCAAATATTAAGCGAGATATGCTCATTTAAATCTCGACTGTCACCAAACCATGTTGTTGATTTCTTCAAATAAATTAGAAATAGTGATCTGCCACGTTCATTAAAGGCTAAAGAACATTAATTCAAACATATATCAGCATTAACAGTTAGCCCACATGTTATCTTGGACTTTGTGCAGAATTTAGGCATTTTTGTGCATAAAACTTGTCAACGTACCATTCGACAAACAGGAAGCTTTGAATTGCTGTTTATTTATTTATTCGCCACTCGACACGTCACGTATTTGCCGGGACCACAATCAAAAAATAATCCGCTTTAAACTCGGCTTACTTTTCGGGAGTTGTTGCTCCTATGACATTGATTGACTTTAAAACATGGGCAATGTCTTCCTCTCGAGAGTGGAGCTATCTGGCCTAACTTCCCTGAAGTAAACAGTTGCGAGTAAAATTTCAATACCAATGAAGTCCCCCTCCCGCTGGTGAAACAATATTGACTGGGTGATAATGACGACGAGAAAGATTATACATTTCAGCCAATTGACCTGTATCTTTAAACGTATCCAGTTGCTCACGCATGATTTTTGGGTGCTACAACTTGTAGGCTACTAATAAAAGGGGATGGGGAGTTAGACAGCTAACGTTTTACCGTAATTACTTGAAATGTATACATGCACTTTCAACATTGGGGGATCAGGCAGGCAGCTTGCCAGTCAACCAGTTACACACATTCACTCATTTAGGCCCGCATGCTCTGCGTCCAAAATTTTTTCCTATTCATTCATAAATTTTACATTCATCTGGCATATATCAGCACACAGTAAATTGGAATTAGTATTTTTCCATGCCCTAAGTGACAAGTATAGCCCAGGGAGAGAATAATACACCATAGCCTAAATTATGTATGATAACATTACAATAAAATAATATTCCACCATCAGGAAAATGCTGCCAAATGTTCTAGGTTCAATGAGCCACCAATGTACGCGTACACTACAGTATGTGAAATAATTAATTTTTTTTTACATTTCATGATCCGTGTGTTACTATCATATTCGGTTTAAAAATATGGTTTAAAGTTTATAGTTTAAAAGCAGCATGAAAAGCTAGCACCGTAGCTTCTCGCCAGCTTTCACCTGCCACCACCAGTAACACAATAACATCAGCTGCTTCCGCGGCGACAAGGTAATATGTGACCCGCTCTGCAATAATGAGGATGTTGCATATTATGTTTACACATACAGGGCGATTGAATGTTGTGGGGTTTTTGGGGTTGTGATTTTTTTTCAAAAAAATAAAATTGTTTTTATTAGTTTGTTTTAGTTCTTTTATATCTATATTCTCAGATAAAACCAAAAGAATGTTTTATTCAAGGATTTTGTTGACTTTTGTTTCAAGTTCATTATTTTGTTCGCTGTGATGTGTAAAATTTGCAAGTTTTTGCTCCTCTTGCGATCGTCATTATATTCACCCCCGAGTTACATTTTTGGTGTCAACCAAATGGAATGGAAATTATTTCATCATTGACTTGACACGTACACGGAAGTGTAGCATCGATATCGTATGCACATATACGTGCACATGACCGTATTCTCCAAAGCTACATCTCGTTTTTTATTTTAATGAGCCATTTTTACCGTTTTTCCTAAGCAAAGGTTATCGGAGTGTTGGTTTTGAAAATCAATTGAAAATGGCTCAAATAATTAAACCTGGGGAAGAGAAGAGAGCAGCTAAAATATATTATTTTTAAAAATCATATAAAAATCTATGCAATACCCTAGAGCAGTCCAACATACACAATTTGAAGCTTATTTGATGCTCTTTTAAGCCATATGAATAACATCAGACTAATTTATGTAGAGCGGGACGCTCTCCTTTTACTTGAAAAATATCTTGGCTTTCATGATCTGCGTCTTGTCAAATGCAGAGTAAAAATATAGTTTTGAAGCTTTTAAACATAAATAACAAGCTAACACCCGAGTTTTGTTCGGTTATGAGACCCAGCCAAGTTTCTCTCCAGTAACTTTAACACATAGCGACTTTCGCGGCTACGGTGCTAGCTACCGATAACCACTCAGGGACAATGGCTAAATGTTTGAACAATTGTATGCATTCAGTGCTTTGGGTCTATGAAAAGCACATCATGAATACAGAACATCATTATTATTATTATTAGGGGACCGAGCGACAAAGCTGCTGGTACCCTATTGCTTTTATTCAGATTCTTATTTAGGGGACTGAGCAGCGAAACCCCTGGTACCCTATTGTTTTTGTTTGAATTCTTTTTTTCTTTTTTCTTTTTCCTCCCTAAAATTCCTGTGAGCTGGTTTGGCCTAGAATCACCAAACGTGGTAGGCCTGTTGGGTTGGCTAAACTCTTGGATCATGTAAATTATAACGCAGATTGAGCACCTGGTGGTGCTGTAGTGCAATGCTGACATTGACACGTCCACTGTCGACGCCCCGTTTGACCTAGAGGTCCCTCTGCTCATGAGGAACAAGTTTGCCTCAAGGACCCATAAAGTGTGCCCTATTGGATCTTTTTGGTAAAACACTTAAAATGCTACTCCTTCTCGAGAATTTGACAAATTTGCACTAAACTTGGTAATGGGACTCATCGCATGTGCGTTCATACAGGTATTACTTTCGGAATGGACGTGAGCGTGGCTTATCACATAAATCATTCTAAAACCGTTCGATAAAGTTCTGAAACTTGTTTGCATGATTGAGAGTTAGATTGAGACTCCAGTTACAAAGGCTTAGCCCAATCAACCACATGGTGGCACTATAGAGATCCAAACATTCACTGTTCCCTTGCAGAGATTTCAAACTTGCAACAATGACAAAAGCCCTGATTAGAAACATAGATATTTGCTTTTTGGGTCAAATCTGTCTTGAATTGTCCACCATTTTTGAGTCTTTGTGTTTGACAACTGTGTTACAGGGCGGCAGTGTGGTATAATGGTTAAGGAACTGGGTTTGTAACCGAAAGGTTGCAGTACTTTACCTGCATTGCTTCAGTATATATCCAGCTGTATTAATGGATACTATGTATAAATGCAAAAGAAATGCTGTGTAAGTCGCTCTGGATAAGAGCGTCTGCTAAATGCCTATAATGTAATGTAATGTAATGTTACGATCCGCTCCTGCTTCCCTTCCCTTCCTTGGTGTTTTCCTCTGTTTCCCTGAACCTGATTGTGTCATGTCTGCGTTCATTGCCTAATTGTGTCTACATTGCACATTTACTTCTCGCACCACATCTTAATTACACAATTCACACATAATTGCTGTCACCGCATTCCTCACGTGTTTTCTAATTGTTCAATCAATTCGCTGATTTCGCACGCATTTCCCGCAAGCTGCAGTTTATCAGCTCTAATGACACTAGTTATATTAACCGTGCTGTTCCTGTGAATTGTTGTCAGAGTATTACGGTCCTTGTCTCGTTTGTACTTGTTTCCCGATTTTCTAGCTTGCTAGACTCTGGCTATACTACCCAGGTCTGGATGCCACACACCCTGGCTTTCCGGTGTGGATCCTGACTCTGCCTCCGCCTGATCCTTCGCTTCGCACCTGGCTAAGATCGCTCCTTGCTACTTCGCCTGTTCCCGGACACAGTCTGCTGTAGCCTCACCACCGCTACCGCGGTATACAGCTCCGCCCGGCTGGGCTGCTGTATCTACTACCGGCGCTGTGTCAGTTCGCTGTGGGTTCCATAGTGGACCTGTACCCTGATTACTGAAAATAAAAACCCTTTATTTTCAAAAAGACTTCTGTCTCGTCGTGCATTTGGGTCCGTCCCTGCCAGTCTGTCACAGAATACTCTGACCAGACATGGACCCAGCCGACGCGGAACAATTTCGCCATGCCCTCACCTGCCAGGCTACCCAGATCGCCCAGCAAGACAGCCGCCTGGACGAAGCACTGGAGCTGTTTTGGGGCATGGCGGAACGGACAACCCACTTGGGCACCATGCTAACGCAGATGGCTGCCCAGACTTCACTACTCCGTCCTGAATCGGAAGATCCACCACAACCACCGGCACCAGCTCCATCGCCACCTCTTCGGGAACCTTGCGCCAACCCGCCAGAAAGGTACTCGGGTGAGCTGGGGAAATGCCAGCCCTTCCTGTTGCAGTGCGAGCTGGCGTTCCGGATGCAGCCCTCCTCCTACTCTGCTGACGCCACCCGTGTGGCGTACGTCATCACCTGCCTGGGAGGAGAGGCGCGGGACTGGGCCGCCGCGCTATGGGAGAAACAACCCACCCTCTGCACCAGGTACCTGGACTTCGCTATGGAGATGCGGCGTACCTTCGATCATCCCGTGTGCGGTAGAGACGTCACCCAGCAGCTGATCGCGCTAAGGCAAGGCGAGCGTAGTGTGGCTGAGTTCGCGGTCAAATTCCGGATCCTCGTGGCGCAGTCGGGTTGGAATGACGCCTCCCTACAGGGCGCCTTCCGCTCTGCTCTTTCCGAGGAGATGAAGGACGAGATGGCCACTCGCGATGACACCTCTACGCTCAATGACCTCATCTCCTTGGCCATCACGGTCAACAACCGCCTGCGCGCCCGCGCCCATGAGAAGAGGGCTAACGCTTCCACTCGACCGCCTCTGGGAGCCACGCCCTCGCACCCTGCTCTTCGCCACCATGCTCCCATGCCCCTCGAACCTCCGGAACCAGGGTCGCCCTCGCACCCTGATCTTCGCCATCATGCTCCCATGCCCCTCGAACCTCCGGAACCCGTGGAACCCATGCAGCTGGGTGGTACTACGTCCGACCCTGCCGCCCGCCGCCGCCAACGCCGGGCCACCGGAGCATGCTACTATTGCGGCCGCACGGATCACCTCCTTAGCTCCTGTCCTGTACGCCCCAAAAGAGAGGGCTCGTCAGCAACCCTAGGTCTACTGGCGAGCCAGACCCAAACACCTGGCCTAGCTCACAACCGCTTCCAACTCTCTGCGGTCCTCAAATGGGGCACTACTGCCTCCGCCAACGTCTCAGTTCAAGCCCTCATCGATTCAGGAGCCGACTCCAACTTTGTGGACTCCCAGTTTGTGCACGAGTCCGGGATTCCTACTGAAGAATTGGAGAGACCCATCAATGCCTATGCCCTGGACGGCCACCGCCTAGCCCACGTCACCCACCGCACCATCCCCATCCAACTGCTTCTGTCCGATAACCACCGGGAGATCATTCAACTACACATCATCAGCACTCCTCACTCCCTTCTGGTCCTTAGTCAGCCCTGGCTGCTCCAACACAACCCCCTGCTCGACTGGATCACATCCAGCGTCACCAGCTGGAGCACCCAATGCCATGCCTCCTGTCTCCACTCTGCGGAACCTCCCTCTAGCACGGAAATCCAAACGTCCGTTCCAGAGGTCGACCTTAAGGGGGTCCCCCATTGTTACCTGTATATGTCCCGTGTGTTCTCCAAGTCTCTTGCCTTGTCCTCTCTTACCCCCCCATAGACCCTACGATTGTGCCATCTCCCTGCTTCCGGGTGCTCCTCTGCCCTCCGGTCGCCTGTACAGCCTATCCGGCCCGGAAAGAGCGGCCATGGAGGATTACATCAAGGCCTTCCTCGAAGCAGGTATCATCCTCCTCGCCCGTCGGAGCAGGGTTCTTCTTTGTCAAAAAGAAGGATGGCTCCCTCCGCCCCTGCATCGACTACCGGGGCCTCAATGCCATCACCATCAGAAATAAATACCCTTTACCCCTACTTAATTCTGCCTTTGAACTGCTGCAGGGTGCCCGGGTCTTTACCAAGCTGGACCTCCGTAACGCCTACCACCTGGTACGGATCCGGGAGGGGGACGAGTGGAAGACCGCCTTCAACACCCCCCTGGGTCACTTCGAGTACCGGGTGGTCCCGTTCGGCCTTACTAACGCCCCAGCCGTCTTTCAAAGCCTAGTGAATGATGTTCTGAGGGATTTCCTAAACCGCTTCGTCTTTGTGTACTTAGACGACATACTTATTTTCTCCCAGAATCAACGGGAACACCAAGACCATGTCTCCCTGGTCCTACAACGCTTACTAGAGAATAAGTTGTTCGTAAAAGCCGATAAATGCCTGTTCCATGCTCCCTCAGTCTCGATCCTAGGTTTTGTGGTGGAGAGGGGCGACATACGGCCGGACCCGGCTAAGATCCAGGCAGTTACGGAGTGGCCGATTCCCACCACTCGGAAGCACCTGCAGCAGTTCCTGGGGTTCGCCAACTTCTACAGGAGGTTTATCCGCACTAAACAGTCCTATGTAGTAAGCAGTATACAGTGTGCTAGTACATAATACACAGGACGCTGTAGATAGGGCTCTGATTTGGACACAGCCTAGTGTCATGTGTTGGCACTGTCGAGACTGCTGGCTGTTCCTGTGTTGCAGGGCAGGGAAAATCATGCAGTCATGCAGCTTCAATATTATGGAAGGTAATGAAAGTATGATGCTATTTTAACTATTTAATAGCTTCTGGATATATTGGTTAGATGGATTGGCTTGCGAAACACGGAAATGCTTGTTTATGTAACTTAAGTTAGATTATCGTTGTGCAAGTGGTCGGTGGTCAAAACATTCAGTCTTTTTTCTGAATTGTTATGGCACCCCAACACAGACCAAGTAGTTCCTGTACTACAACCAATACTCATCATGAAGATACAATTATCAAATTAATTAGCAGACTCGGTCACCAACATCAATTTAACGTTATTGCAAATGGCGATCAGCGTAAAATGGAAGTTTCACATAAAAATGGACATAACGACATAAACGCAGCCGGCTAAGAATCTTTGCCCATGAAACATTCCAAAATAGGGTGAATAGAATAGGGCAGGCCACAATCGCAGACTGAAGCATTTGGAGGATCTTGAAAGATTCTGTATGGAGGAATAGTCAAAGCTCTCCCCCAATATGTTCACTAATCTCACCAAACACTACAGAAGACAGCTCAGTAGTTTTATCCTTGCTAAGGGAGAATGCACAAAGTTCTCAGAAAAACTAATATATAGTTTTTTTATACAGCCTTTTTTGCTCATTTATATCAAGTATGGCCACTGTATGTATATTCAGTAGCGTTGAGTGCAAAGCACAATAAAGACAAAATAAATTACTTGAAAAGGTAGAATCTGTTCAGATGAATAATAATTTTTTTTTTTTAAAAATAGATAAAATCGAGAAAAGAAATAATTATAATAAAATGATTTTCCATACATTGCTTGGCACCCATGATAAAGATGAGCAAAAAAGGCTGTATAAAATAAACAGCACAGCTCACTGGCAAATCCCTCTTTCATACAGTGACCTCCGGAATTATTGTCACTTTATACAGCCTTTTGCTAATCTTTATCAACTGCACAGGTAGTGAGATACATTTCATGCTCAAAAAAGGAAAATTATATAATTTTAAACTAATACATTTGCTCAGGAAAAAAACGTTGTTTGTACTGCAGTCTGTTAACTCAGGAAGTGGTGAAGAGATTAGAGTTGTTTTGTCAAGGTGTCAAGGTGTTTTGTGGGTGGGGAGTGCAATCTTGTTTTTGTGCAAAAACTTTAATCTGCCTGTAAACAGGAAACTTTCTTTTTTTTTACTGGAACGTATGTGCTACCACTCCATTGATCAGATTAATTTGCTTCAGTTTCAGAAGCCAGTAAAATACATGTTTGTGAATTATACTCGTATAAATGTTTTTTAAGATACTCATTAAATATGTTCAGTAATGATAGTTTTTTAAAAATCTACTTTGGTGTACTATTGCATATTCACTGAAGATGTCAGTGAGATTTACTTTGAGCACATTTCTATTACCCAGTGTTTCTGCTAAAATCTTGACAGAGGTGTCCAGGCTCCTGGTGGGGGGGGGGGGGGGTTACTATTCCACTGTATGTTGCTATTATAAATATGTGCCTTTTTTAAATGCATGCAACGCCCGCTCTGTACTCCCCAATTTTATATAATCAAACAATTGATATCTGGTTAAAGTGCAGATTCTCAGCTTTTATTAAAGGGTATTTTATGGATTTTGTTTTCACCATGCAGAAATTACAGCACATTTTAGCTCAGTAATTTCAAAGGAAGACCTCTACAGTTGATGACCAAAGAATTCACACCATAATGAATGTAACCTCCCAAACACCTGTCCGACAGATCAGAAATACAAGAGGCAGGCCAAAGTACCAAAAAGAGCCTGCAGAGTTTATTCACCTCATCTGTGAAACATGGGATTGGAGGTGTTATGGTTTGGGCAGGTATGGCTGCTATGGGTACTGGCTCACTTGACTTCATGATGTAACTGCTGATAGCAGCAGTGAAATTAATTCTCAAGTGTACAGAGACATCTTATCTGCTGAAGTTTAAGTAAATGCCTCCAATCTCTTTTGGCGCTGCTTCATCCTACAGCAAGACAATAGAATATAATAGAATAGAATAACTTTTATTTTCCCATTAGGGAACTTCAGTTGTAGCCCAAGCAGAAGAAAAAAAAAGATATAGACAGTGGGGCAGACCCACAACACACAAACAAACATATGAAATAAAGACATTCAATAAAATCATTGCATTAATCAAACTAATGAAGTGAATTAAAGTGGAATACAGTCATGATTAAAAATGACCCCTGCTGTCCCAAGATGTCCAGTGTCATTAAGCAGTCCAACACACAAAATCCGCCTCCACAACTTTTCCCTCCATACACGCAGTGTTGCAGTCTCTGTACACTGTTGAACTGCGTCAACCTTCCCAGTAGTCACCTCACTCCTCCACCGCATTATCTTCTCCTTCCGTTCCCTGGTTGCCTTTTGGAGATTGCCTGCACTCCCGGATCAGTCCCGACATCTTCAACTCCGGTGAAGAGCGATGGTAAACTTTGTTGCTGCAGATTCAACGGACATTCCCGAGCATATGTTGCGAATACATCTCCATGGTGATGACCACAAACAAAATTATCTCGACTAGACAATTCGTCAATATTATAAAAACGAGTACCCTGAACAATCTCCAGCCTGCTTCCTCGTACCACAACAGACACACAGCGCATGAAAAAGATAAAAGACAAAAGTCCGACACAGCAAAATACATTCAAATTAACAAACACGAACACGAGAGACAGCAGGACTACGTGTCGCTATTACAGCGCCACATGACGTCGTCATTACAATGATCCCAAACATACTGCTAAAGCAACAAAGGAGTTTTTGAAAGCCAAAAACTGGAAAAAATCTTGACTGGCTAAGTCAGTCACCCAATCTGAACAGATGGCTGAATCCAAACAGAACCGGAACATGGCTGGCTGCTTGGTGCTAACCTGCTCTACTGCACCCATCACCCATCCACGCCTGATCCATGAGCCTAAGGGAGCAGCGGTCCCCAGAACCTCCTCAACCTCCCCAGCTGCCTAACTCTCCCCATTCAGGGTTACCCTGAAGCCCTGAGGGAAAAGCAATGACATACATATTAGCTGGCACTAACAAGAAACATACTTTATTCGTCCAAGGCTATCAAACCCCACACCAACCAAATTCTCTGCCCACCAAAGCCTCACAAACCATCTTGCCCCCCTCCCCTCCTTCTTCTGACAGACGTCAGCAACAACATCTACAACAGCGCCTTGTCTAGAGTGCACCATGTCCGTCAACACTGCAAATAGTAACCACCGTGTACAAGATACAGCAGGAACTTGTTGATATTTCCAGGGTCCCCGCCACAATAGCGGTGATACTCATACTTACTCCCAGTACAAGCTGGGACCCAATGTGCCTAAAATATTTCCTATTCTTGTTTTGATTAGAAACCGAATCAACAAGGCACACTCTACTCTTTTGGTCAATTTTTCCAACCTTTTAGCTATCCCACATCAACATCAGCCCAACAGACTATCGCTAGCATGATAAAGTTAACTCTTCTTAATATCAGGTCTCTTGGTAACAAATTATCTCTCGTTAATGAGCTTATTTCTACAAACCAATTGGATTGTATGCGTCTAACTGAAATAGGCTTGGGCGATATGACGATGTTATCGTACAACATGATATTGGATGGCTATCATAATCTTCTTTATGAACAATATCCATGAATATTTGCTGATGGAGCCCAACGCTTATTTTGAAATGTCGCAATGTCGGGTTACCAGCAGTCAGTTTTTGGTAGCACTAATTTACAAGATGGTATAGCCCCAATACTCTTGGGGAAAGTCACATTAAAATTGTGTATTCAAAAAGGCAACCACAGACATTTGATTCAATGAGATCTACTTCATATCTGGCCGTAGAGTGATGGTTTGGGGCTCATTTGGTAAATGGTAAATGGACTGCACTTATATAGCGCTTTTATCCAAAGAGCTTTACAATGGCCTCTCACTCACCCGTTCACACACACATTCACACACCAATGGCGGCAGCCACCATGCAAGGCACTAGCCTGCTCATTGGGAGCAATTTGGGGTTCAGTGTCTTGCCCAAGGACACTTCGACATGTGGTCAGGAGGAGCCTGGGATCGAACCGCCAACCCTGCGATCAGCGGACGACCCGCTCTACCTCCTGAGCCACAGCTGCCCCATTTGATACCTTTGATAACTTACGGCCATTTCGCCAGTCATGTGTTCATAACCAACTGTCTGTTTTTCTCCACCAGAACAACCTGCTTGACCCCCATCAGTCCGGCTTCAGAACCGGACATTCCACAGAAACTGCTCTCCTGGCCGTGACTGAGGCGCTCTCCGCTGCCAGAGCCTCATCCCTCTCCTCTGTCCTGATTCTACTTGACCTGTCTGCAGCGTTCGACACGGTCAACCACAAACTCCTGATTTCCACACTTTCTGAGATGGGCATTTCTGGGACTGCCCTCTCCTGGTTTGTATCGTACCTCACTGATAGATCCTACCAAGTCTCTTGGAAGGGTTCTGTGTCTGCACCCCATCCCCTGTCTACAGGAGTCCCGCAGGGATCTGTACTGGGTCCTCTGCTGTTCTCCATCTATACAAAATCCCTTGGTTCAGTAATCAATTCACATGGCTTCTCATACCATAGTTATGCTGACGATACTCAACTCTTCCTCTCTTTCCCTCCCTCTACCCAACAGGTGAAGGAGAGGATATCTGCTTGTCTGGCCGACATCTCTGAGTGGATGACTACCCATCACCTGAAGCTCAACCTCGACAAGACAGAGCTCCTCTTCATGCCACACAAAACCTCCCCGCTACTTGACCTCTCCATCACCGTTGACGGGACCGTGGTGGCTGCCTCCCGCTCTGCAAAGAACCTGGGGGTGGTCCTGGACGACCAGCTGAACTTCAAAGACCAGATCAGGGCGACGGCACGGTCCTGCAGGTTCCTCCTGTACAACATCAGGAGGATTCGACCGTACCTGACCACCTATTCCACCCAGCTTTTGGTCCAGACCATGGTCACCTCACGCCTGGACTACTGTAACTCCCTGCTCGCAAGCCTACCGGCCTGCGCCATCCTGCCTCTCCAACTGATCCAGAACGCAGCTGCCCGGCTTGTGTTCAACCTCCCGAAATTTTCACATGTCACCCCCCTGTTGAGGTCACTCCACTGGCTGCCAGTTGCAGCCAGGATCAGGTTCAAAGTTCTGACCCTGGCCTACACTGCAGCCAATAGGACAGGCCCTGTCTACCTGCAGGACTTGATCCAGAACTATGTTCCTGCTCGACCGCTTCGCTCATCTACTGCAGGGCGACTTGCACTTCCCCCCCTCCGTGTAAATGGCACTCGCTCGTCCCGACTGCGGAGCTTTTCCACCCTAGCTCCCCAGTGGTGGAACGAACTTCCCATTCCCCTACGTTCCATGCCAACCCTGCCTACTTTCCGTCGTGGCCTGAAAACGCACCTTTTCAGACTCCACCTGGACTAATACTTATCTAGGACCTCATGGTTTGTGCTCTTGTTGAACTGTGTACTCAAGATAGTCAAGTTTATAATAGTTAGAATAGAATTGTATTAGAGCTGATTTACCCAGTTCACTTTGAACTGCATTGTGTTCATTACTAGGGATAGCTGCTACTGTATGGGAAGAATGTGCTTTCTTATCTGTTCTGTAGTTACTTCGATGACCTTTCTGTATGCACTTACTGTACGTCGCTTTGGATAAAAGCATCTGCTAAATGAATGTAATGTAATGTAATGTGTTCCATATTTTACCAGCGTAATTTACAGCTGAATCTAGTCTCACCCCCCAATTTCCATAGAGATCAATTCAAATGCAGTGAGGTTATAGTATCATTTATAACAGTACCTGAAAATAAGATATCGAGAGTCTTTTGATGTTGATGGGTTACAGACTTCAGGAAGTAACAGAATGCAAAGGATATGCAACCAAAAATGAAATATGATACTTTAAAAATACATTAAAGCTAAGGGTATGAATACTTATGTACATGAGAGATTTCAATTTTAGATTTTTAATACATTTAAGTTATTGAGTGTAGATTGATGTAGAAAAATGGCAATTGTATCCATTTAAAATTTAATCTACAACACAATAAAGTGTGCAAAAAGTGAAGGGGTATGAATACTTTCTAGCACCACTGTATAATGCCGACAACGCCTTGTGATAGGTTACTTTTTTTTGTGTTTATTTTAACATTTCATTAAGTTTTTGGAATTTGCTGTTGAGTTTTTCTTTCCAGGAGAATCTCTTATTAGTAGGCCTAGGCTATAACGTGGAAAGCGCAGTAAGCATGAAGCAGAGCTCACATTCTGTTTCACATTCAAGTTCAGTTACAACTTGCACGAACTTTGCAACAAAGTACGCGAGTCTGTATTGCCATGCTTAGCCAAATCTGTGCATTTGCACTGGGAGCAGTATTATCGAGTTTGCTGGATAACTGCACTGAGTAAAACCCATAGACCGTTGAAAAATAAAAACCCGAAATCCTCCGAAATCTGGAACATGGATTGAAGTAAAGAGAGCTTCCACATTATCCATCTTAACTCCTTTGCGCAGGTAAATTCTCAGTAATCTTACGTTGTAGTATACTCGCTGCTTTGAACATGTTGTTAGACTGTTCTATTTCATACCGGTCAACACGCCACGGTATGGGTCATCCTCCTCGGGAGGAGGAGCTGTTAGGAGACTGAATAGAAAATTAACCACCACTACGGGCGGACCCACGTCACGCCATAAATATGGCGCTTGTATGCTGTCCGACCTCTTTTTGCCTCCTCGTGAGTTGAGCTGAGACAGTTTTTTATGGTTCCCTTTAGAACCCGCGGAATCGCCACTTTTCTTGCCTCTCCCGATTGCCCGTAGCTACGTCCTAACGGAGTATGCTTCTTGGGCTTTCCCTCCCTAGTAACGCGGAATCGCGGTTTGCTACTGGTTGTTTGGCTAAACGTTTCAAGGCAGTTTACTGCCGGTTTTCCTTGCAGAACTAGATCGGGTTATGCCGATATATTCTGATTGTATTTAGCCATGTTGAGGCATTGTATTGTCTTTCTACTCGTTGTTACTAAGAGAAAGAAAGGGAAGCTGTGTCTCTGTGTCGGTAGACACACGCTACCTGAGGTTTCAGCACCCTCTGGCGGCCTTTCAGTGCTACTGATTCGGGCTGGTACTGTGTAGTAGGCAGATGACTGCCGTTTTTATACAGAAGTTATATGAGTAAATACTAATACCTTTCTGTTGATACTACTGCGTTGGTTCCCTTGTTAGTTGCACAGCAACAATAACTAACAGTAACAACAACAGATGAAATGAGTAAGAATAAGTAAGCCGGAAGTAGCCTCTGTGTCAGTACACACATGCTATCAGGGCTTCCGTGCCCTCTCGCGGCCCTTCAGTAACACTGTTTCGGGCTCTTGACTTGGTGCTGGACATACTTGTAATTATTGTTATAGGCAGATTGCTGCCGTTTCTATACATAAATCAGATTAGTTTGTACTAATACTAGGGATGCACCGATACCGATACCGGTATCGGTATCGGGGCCGATACCATGCTCATGTACTCGTACTCGTACTCGAAAAAATTTACCGATACTCCAAAACCGATACCAACGTCCAAACGTCCGCACGCTAATGCTATCACCTTAGCAACACCTAATCCTGACCTGCGTGCTCACTAGGGATGTTAACAGTTAATCGACTATCGATTAATTGCTCATAAGAATTTAATCGATAAGATTTCAAATGAAACAATTAACTGAATAATCTGCGATCTTGTTTCAACGGCAGTTTTTGTGTGAAATGTAATCATGGTTTAAGGTCTCCACGCGAGGGCGAAGTTAATGTAGCCTACCACCTGAAATGCAAACTTTTCCTATAAACCTCGTATGAACTTTTTGTATTTTTTTCCTTGTAGTTATATAGTTTTATGGATTAGGTTTATGGTCGCTCCAGTGAGCGTTTTAAATATGGATTAGAAACTACGGAAATATATGACAATTTGTGTGTTCTCAAGTTCTGACCATTTCGTGGTAAGTAACCTATTGTAAAACATTGCGTTTTCAAATGGTAAAGTTGTCAAAAGGGTGACAAGGGCCATACTTTTTTTTTAAAGCAGATGATTCTTTTCTCCCAAATTGAATGTCGATGTTCAGTCATGTATGGGGGGAGCCCTTATACAAAGGGTTGAGCTAGGTCCACTGATGTAGCATTAGTGCTATTAATCACCCAGTTCGTCAGTAGGCTACTTGATTAAAATAGCGGTTCAGATTAAAATAGCAACCATTCACGCAGTGCGTGATCTAGACTCAAATTACCTGACAACAAATAAAGAAAAGGGCTTTAGCTAGACTTCTTACTGAATTTCAAGTGTAAAGAAGAAACAAACGTATAGCCACATATTGGTTATATTTGTGTAGCCTATAAAACATGGTTATAGCATATTAGGCCTTCTTAAAATAGCCTACATTTATTGTGCTATTTCGATACAAACGAAAACACGAATGTGCTTCATTTAATCAATATCATTATTACAGATTTGAAATGGTTTAATAACGGGCAGACTTTTATTAACTCTTAGTTTGATAGTTACAGAATAGGCCTACATGGAAAATGTACAATATAGCCTACAGTAGCCTATGCGATTTTGATTAGAAATGCTTGAACCGTTTTGCTTTCGGTAACGTTACGTTGGGTGGACGTCAGATGCCAGTAGGTAGGCTACAGGTTCCGATCATGATTGCAGGCTATATTTTTTAAATGTGAAACTGTACCAAAAAACAGTTGACCGGGCTATATTATTTTACTAATACCCCCGCCATTTGTTGCAAACTAATTGAGTAGCCCGTAGCCTATGCAGAGAGTAACTGATTCGGTTGACAATTATGTAGGCTACTGCGGTGCGGTAGTCAGCAGTTCATATAGGCTAGTCAATTCAGTAGGACTCTCTGAGGTTGATGGTTGAAAAGGACATTATGCCAATAAGCAGCATTAGACCTAGTCTTTAGATAGCACACAGGCTGTTCCATGTCAGTACAGTAGGTTAGCCTATAATGTATGTAGGCCTATTTCACAATTGTTTTTTTACAGTCAGCCCCCCCCCCCTGTTAAGTTGACCATGTATATTAGTGGTAAGGGTTAGGGGTCACTTATACTTTGACGTTCCAGTATAAATAGAATGATGCACAAAAGACTGTACAGTTTTATTTTGGTTATTATTATGTTTATTTATTTATTCACTGAGCCATCCTTCGAGCAGGCCAGACTCACTATAACCTTGAAGACTGCCTTCCTACTCGCTATCGCCTTTGCGAGGCATGTGAGCGAGCTGCATGCACTGTCAGTGCCCCTTCTGTATGCGGTGGGGTGACAGTAGCTCATCGGTCTCTCTGCTTCTTAACCCCGCATTTTGGCCTAAGGTCCTCTCGCGGTCGTACATCTCAGGCTATGGTGTTGGTGGCGTCTCACCCTCCTCCCCACAAGACCCCTGAACAAGCCAGGCTGCACTCAGTGTTCCCCGCCTGGGCTCTACGGTCTTATACCTCCCGCACAAGTGCAGTGAGGTAGACCAAAAATCCTTGTATTGTTGTGGAGGGGCTAAGCGGGGCTTCACCCTATTGTACATCGCTTGGCCCTCTGGATCATCGAGACGATTCCATGGCTTACAGCAGCTCTTACGCATCCCCTCCCACAGGCGGGGTAGCTCACCCCACTCGGGCATAGCTACCTTCTGAGCTTTACTATGTGGCGCCCGCTCGCTGACATTGTGCAGCGGTGGCCTGGGCCTCAACCCCCCACGTTCGCCAGGTTTATCACCTAGGCATTGTGTCATTCACATTGGTTGCCTCCCCTGTCCTCGGGTCAGCGGCGCAGCCATGAATATGATTGGGGTTCTATATGAAATAGAACGTACGGGTTACGGATGTAACCCCGGTTCTATGAATACGGTCATGGTCACCCGCGGCGTGGTCAGGCAGGGAACCTTGCGCCCTCAGGACGGCAAGTGCTCTCAAGTCGGCAAAATAGGTTGGGCGGCGTACAAGCGCCATATTTATGGCGTGACGTGGGTCCGCCCGTAGTGGTGGTTAATTTGCTATTCAGTCTCCTAACTGCTCCTCCTCCCAACGAGGATGACCCATACCGTGGCGTGTTGACTATATTCATAAAACCGGGGTTACATCCGTAACCCGTACGTTTTCTAATTAGTTTTCTCCAGCATGTCTGCATCTCGCTTAAGTTTTTGGGTGTGCGTCTCTAGCGCTTACATTTTATGATACTGATGCTTGGAAACATAGCCTATTATGGGAAAGTAGCCTATCCAACATAAAGGTAAAGGTTTTGTTCACATATTTTTGGAACTATAAAGAACTTTGTTTTGAAACGGAACCTTTTACACACCTCAACAATTTTTAAAGTGTTTTCTGAAAAATCTGAGGCAGCCAATTAGACTAACAGCTGTTGCATCTTCCAGGCCTGTCCTACTTCACACGGCCAAGGAGAAGATGTTTTCTTAAAGGTTTTTAAACAAATTCAAAATGGTCGAAAATAGAAAATGGTAGACATTTTGACT
This sequence comes from Ilyophis sp. 1 JC-2022, assembly GCA_022702515.1. Taxonomy (NCBI): domain Eukaryota; kingdom Metazoa; phylum Chordata; class Actinopteri; order Anguilliformes; family Synaphobranchidae; genus Ilyophis; species Ilyophis sp. 1 JC-2022. The sequence continues at coordinate 77,074,136 of CM040405.1, forward strand.
CCTACGAATTTGAGCTGTGCAAGAGGAGAGGCAGTAAATCACTGTCTCAAAAGGGGCAGTAGTTATGACTTGTTGGAAATGATGACTATATTAGGAATAGGTGGGGATCAATCCACCAACCTACTACACAGTAGTACAATGCCTTAACCACTAAACTACAGGAACTTTCACAGGTGGTATTGTAGGTAGACAGCCTGTTAAGCATGGATAGTGTACTTAGTGGATGGCATACCACGTGGATTGATTGGGTTAAACTGGAGGGTTCAAGTCCTGATCTAACTCTCAATCAACCCACCAAGTTTCAGAACTTTATGTCAAACCGTTTTAGAATTACTAGCATTTTTGTGATAAGCCATGCCCAATGCAAGATTCATTGGCTTCTCATACGGCTATTGTTTGACATAGAAAAGTAATGCATGTATGAAGAGATGTGGGGTGAGTCTCGCAAAGTAGGGGGACTGGTACACCACATTTTGTGACTCTAGATCAAATGGTGTGTCGGCAGTGGACGTGTCAATGATTTTTTGTGAATTTTTAAATATGTTCTTATATTTGGATCTCTATAGCACCACCACGTGGCTAAATTGGGTTCAAACAGAGGTCAAGTCCTGATGGTACTGCTAAGAGATCTACCAAGTTGCATAACTTTCTGTCGAATGGTTTTGGAATTATTAGCATTTAAGCTACGCCCACTAGAAATGTATTGGTTCATCATTTGGCCATTTCTTAAGCCTTAGAAAAGTAATGCATTGAGGAAGGCCCATGATCTGAGTGCACACACCAAGTTATGTGCAAATTGGTCGAATTTTGTAGGAGGAGTAGCATTTTAAGTGTTTTACAAAAAGTGCTAATTAGCGGAAAATCCAATATGGCTGACTTGATAGTTCCTTGAGGCAAATTTGTTCATCATGAGCAGAGGGACCTGTATACCACAATTTGTGACTCTAGGTCAAACGGGGGGTCAGTAGTGGGCATGTCAATGTCAAAATTTTGGCACGTGCACTACAGCGCCACCAGGTGTTCAATCTGCATCATAATATAAAAGAGTTACAATCCTAACAAGCCTGCCAAGTTTGGTGATTCTAGGCCAAACCAGCACACAGGAATTTGGTTTAGGTGAAATTTACTCTGCCCGGTCCCCTAAATATAGCTGCAAGCAGCAATTAAGGGGGCTAAGCACAGAGAGGCGCAATGAAAGCAGTGTGTAATGTATGCACGGTGTGTCTGTTTGAAAGTGGTAGTGTTGGGTGTGAATTTTCCTCCTGCAATGCTTGGAGGAAAAAGCTATGAATTGGTTTTGCAGGTGTAGACATTTTTTGTTTGTTAAAAAAGTCTTGTTATTGTAGTGTTCTTGTAGACTTGTAGTTGTGTATAGCTGCTGTGAAATTGTGTGTTCATAATTAGCTTGCTGCAAACAGTTTGCTATGGAATGTTATGTTCATAATGTTTTTGTGAGATTGAAGACATTTTTGAAAGGCCATTGAGCATGGCGTTGAATTGTATGAGTTGTACAGATCAACTGTGGCAAATCAACTATGATTGTCACAAATGGTATAACATTGGATTAAGTACTTGGCATGGTGATTGTTGAATTTGTTGACGTGACACAAAAGGCAAGATTCCAAACTTGTCATCCTTGTGAGTATACACACCGCGTGTCAGTGTCTGATATGTTTTTATGGGTAGATGAATAATTTGTTGCACCGTAGACTGTGTTTGATGTGGGACAGTTTTTAAGTAGGCCAAAAAACTGCTACTACTTTCTACACGCTTGAGTTTTTTTTTAAAGTAGTTCCATTGAGTCAGAACACTGTGGGCATGGCAACAGTACAGTCGGGTTAAGCATGTTGGGTAGAATGAGTGGGAAGTGTTTTAGATGATCTGAGCAACAGTAGCAGCAGCAGTGTATCCTGTAGATTTATTTGTTAAAGTTGCATCGTTGATTATAATTAACATAACAATAATGACAGTAAGTTGTCATTATGTGGTTGCATTAGCCTACATGTTCACCAGTTGTGAAATTTTAGGATGAATAGGTGTAATGTAAAATGATAGCACTGCACAGTAATCATATAGGAATATTTAAAGGCTAGACGTCACATATACTTAATATTCTGTGCAACCACCATACATAATTTAATTAAGCAAACGAAAAAAACAAGTAAATCCAACAATGTATTTGTTTACTTAATAATATCACGTGCAATCACTGTCCAACGATTATTTTTTGAGTGAGTGATGGGTATTTCCCAATCAAGAACATCTATGAAAAATGATTGGCTTGTTGCGGGCACAACGATAGCAACTTCGTTTATATAATTAGAGTACAGTAGATGCGAAATTCCAAATTTCATGAAAATTGGTCAATGCATCTAGGAAGAGATAGATTTTAAAGGTTTTTCAAAAAATTTTAAATGGCGGAAAATCAAATATGGCGGACTTCATTGGTCCAAATGGCAAAGTTGTCAATCAGAGTAATGGTTCAAGAGTTATGATTGTTTAAAGATTGCATCTTCAATTAACTGTTATAGCGCCACCATGATAACAAATCTGCATTCAATTCTGGTTTTCCCCATTTGGGGTACCCCTCTATCAATCTGCAAAGGTTCACAAAAACCGACCAGGCGGTTATGCCAGAACTGAAAAAAACCACGGAAGAAAAATAATAAAACTACCAATTACAATAGGGTTGCCATCACACCATCAGTAATAATAATAACGGCAAATACAATAGGGTTCCAGCAGCTTCGCTGCTTGGCCCCATAATAATAATAATACCGAGAAATACAATAGGGTTTCAGCAACATTGAATGCCTGTGACCTTCGATCCCTCAGACAGCTAGTTTATTTAGCGTGAGCTACGATAGGCAATATTGTTAGTTGTAACTTGGCCACATTTTTATATCAATACTTTTAAAGGCAGTCCTAGTTTTTGCACGTTGGAATTAAGGACTTACAGACAGTGCTTTGTAGGCTATGCGTGTGTAACTTGTTATGTGTCTTTGTTCAGATATACACTCACCGGCTACTTAGTTAGGTACACCTGCTCATTAATGCAAATAGCCTGCTCCTCCAAACAATGAATCATGTGGCTGCAACTCAATATAAAAATAATGCAGACATGAAAAGGTTTAGTTCTATTGCATATCGGTCAACGCCATGGTATGGTACATCCTCGCCGAGAGGGTGAGCTGCTAGGAGACTGAATAGCAAATGAACCACTACTACACAGCGGACACCACATCACGCCATAAATCTGGTGCGTGTACACCACCCGTCCTCTTTTTGCCTCCTTGAGTTTGAGCGTGAGACAGTTGAATCTTTTCTTTTGCCTGGATCCGCAAAATTGCAGCTCCTTAGAAGTACGCTACCGAGGCTTTTTCTCCCCCAGCAATGGGTTAGATTGCAGTTGTGATAATCGACCTATTTTTTGGCGCAGACGCGTACATCAGGAGAAATCCGTAGTATTTCTTCAGTGCGGTCGTTTTAAGCGGGTTATTGCTGTCCTTGTTTTCAAACTATATCAGTTTTACTACTGATATATAGTTTCACTTACAGCAATGTGTGGTGTATTTTGCAGTGAATCTTACTGAGTGATGTGTGTGCGCATCTCGAGTAAGGTCAATCGAAAAGTTTGTTCAACAAAGAGCTTGTATACCAGGGTTATTTAGACAGTTCACTGCTTTTTGCTTTTTGAGATTAGATTGGTGTTACGACTGTTCTATTTCGTTCTTTCGATCATTAGGGTTGACAGCTTGCGAATGTACTTTCTCGCAGCCGGATTCATTCGAGACTCTTATACCCAACAATCATCATGGGCATGACCTCCGTGTGACGACATCACTTCCTCTATAAATAGAGGTCACGTCAATGCGGACATCCTCTTCTTTCTTCTCGCCGATGCAGAGAAGGCTGCGATAGCACTCGCTTGCGGTAAGTTTGCTGTTAGCATTATTGCTAAAAGACGCGATACTGTGTATCGCTTTGTTTGACGTCGCTAACGTTAACTTTGCTAATGTTTTTGTGTAGCATCTAGCTGTTATATTGGGAGTGTTTGCATTCCTTTTTGGCGTATATTGCATTCGCTAATTATTGCTTAAACAATAGAGTTTGTTAATCCTTTGTTTAAAGCTGCCTCTGCAATCTGTGAGTATATGATTGGCTGAAAGGGCTGCCATAGTGCCTGCTGACTCTGTCTCTGAAATTCTGGGCGTGGTTTTTCCCAGTGAGACGTGTTTCCCAATCTGTGAGCGGATGCCCTCCGTTGATTGATTGGAGTGCTGCAAGAGTGTCTGCTGATTTTGTCTCTGAAATTCTGGCCGTGGTCCTTCCCCCAGTGAGAAGTGTCTCCCAATCTGTGAGCTAAGCGCTCCGTTCATTGGTTGAAAGTGGCGTGACAGTGCTTGATGATTCTGTCTCTAAACCCTGGGCATGATTCCTCCCCCAGGGACACATTTTCCCAATCTGTAAGCATGTGCGCTCCGTGGATTGGTTTGTGTAGCAGATTGGAAGCGTGTGCGCTCCATTTTCTGCTCTTTCCATTCTCCCCCATTGTGCTCAAGTCCACCCATACACATTTGCGTCCTCAGGTGTTCTTAATTTCTGCTCCAGGCATGAGCACCTTGTGCACGGAATGTGGGGGGAGCCATGGACCGGTCTGTTGCTCACACCAGGTACTACTTGTGCCTTAGTCTGGGGCTGCGTCCAAATATTCTTCACTCCCCACCTCCTTTTCTACACTGCCCCACTACCACTCCTCTCCTACCCGGAAGTATGCAAAACTGCCTGAACATTTTGTGTACAAGTAGTTGCGTGTACAGTATACAATGTACTTGACATTGCAGTTTGGGTCGAGACATTAATCAATTTGTAACTATTTGTAAGTAATATGTAGCCAAATCGGCAACATTAGATTAAAACACAAAGATCCGTTTCCGGTGGAGGAAAGGAGCATGCATTTTTCGAGTATTGGGATGCACCCTAGGGCTTTGAGGTGTTTGACACACGCTCTATAGCGGCTTCCAACACCATGTTTGCTCAGAATCTTGCCTACTCGGTTGATTAATCTGAGCTACTCGGCCTCTCTGAAAACGGTTCTCTGTTCGGCCTTAGCACCTGTCCCCAAGGAGACGACTAAGTTTCAATGTCGTGCTCCCCAAAGGGGCTCGGTTTACCATGCCGGTGTCCAGGGCCGTCTCAAGGGTGGGCGGGGCCCGGGGCGAGTCAACCTATGCAGGGCCCAGCTGTTGTTAATGCGATGACATCATAGCTAACCTATCATAGGCTTAAATAGTATCTATTATATAACTATGAATGAAGGATTTACAGGCTATGACATCACACAAACCAACCATATACAACCAACCAATTGAAGAATTAGTAGGCTATGCCATTACTCTGCTCTTGAATTAAAATATTGTAATTAACGATAACAACTCATCACACTTTTGCTTAATTTCTCCAATTAAAATTAAAACAATAATACTGTGGGTTGTGGTACGAGCTATGCACCATTCATTTTAAATTGTTCTATTGATTGAGGTGGACCATAAAATAATTGCAAAAGTTCACAATTCTGAACACTGGAGTTTTCATTGTAAAGAGAGGTAAAAAGCAGGCAAAGGGTGGGATATATAAATACTGACAGCATATTAAGAGATGCATTGCAGCAAGTCGCACCTACCAGACTTACTGATTCTAATCATTATTCCCATTATAGTAGGCCTATATTTATGAAAATGTTTGTGAAGACATATGTGTTCGACGTGTAATTTTCTTGTGTCGCAGCGTCAGACATTGCGCTTCGCTTTGTGACACTTGAATGATATCCCACCCTCTGCCTGTCTTTTGCCTCTCTTTACAATGAAAAAAATGTTCAACTCTGCAATTATTTTTTGCTCCACCACAATCAATAGGACAATCTACAATTTGTGGTTCATAGCTATGGTCATACCACAATCCACAGTATTATTGTTTTTAAATGTTATCTGGAGAAATTGAGCAAAAGAAAAGCAAAGTGCATTACGTGTAATGTTAACTTAAATGGTTTTCTTTTAAGACAGCATTTCTATTGGCAATGGCGTCAACAAAGCGTGTTGGGAGAGCTCTGCGCTCTCCATCACAGCAGAGTGTATGAGATGGCGGCTGGGTGACTCTGGTGTCACTTTGTGGCCCTATCCATCTTTTCTACCTAAAATTGTTTCGACATTCCATATTAACCAGCCAATTGAGCTTGCTGCCCTTCGCCGCCTACCAGGCAGGGACCTGGGAGATGCACATTTGGTATGCCCAGTGCATGCAATGCGCTGCTACGTTGAGGCTACTTCTTCCATCAGGCACACAGGGCAGCTCTTTGTTTGCTATGGAAAATCCAAGGGAAAAGCGATCTTGGCTCAGAGCCTTTCCCGCTGGATAGGGAAGGCAATAGCTGCGGCCTATGAGGCTAGTGCTAGGCCTTTACCTACGTTTGTCCAGTATAAATCCACCAGGAGTGTGGCTACATCATGGGCAGCACTGAGGGGTGTCCCTCTTCCTGATATCTGGGCGACGGCAACTCGGGCGTCTGCCTGCACGTTTTCAGGGTTTTATAATGATGGCGTGGGACCTGTGTCAATAGTCGGCTGGGCCATCCTGCCAGTGGCATTGGTAGCCACTTAATGGTATGACTGTCCCTCGTGACTTAGGGGGTATAAGTCATCCGCAAGCTGTCGACCCTAATGGTCAAACAATGAAATAGAACGAAGGTAACTGTACCCACGGTTCTATGAGTTCCGGATGACCATTAGGGGTCATGGTCACTCGGAACCCTTTCAGGGGCGAGAATGGTTTTGAGGACGTCCGCATTAACGTGACCTCTATTTATAGAGAAAGTGACGTCGTCACGTGGAGGTCATAGCTATGACGACTGTTGGGTATAAAAGGCTTGAATACATCCGGTTGGGAGAAAGTACATTTGCAAGCTGTCGACCCTAATGATCACTTGGAACTCATAGAACCGTGGCTACAGCCATAACCTTCGTTATCTTTCCGGTTGTAATAACCTATATTGTGTTTAATTGGATTACATGTTTGTTGTTACAAACATTTAAAAGCTGAAAAGAGCCTCTTTTTCTTAAAAAGGATTATGCTACCTTGAGACATTTTTGTCCCAACAACACGTTGCATTGTATTTTGTGTTTCATCTACTGATTGATGCATGTGCGCATATCAGTAAGGTTAATTGGTATTGTTGTTTACTGTGGTTGTTTAGGTAGCTCCCTGCCGTTCTCCCTTTGAATTGTATCTGTTACTACTGATATACAAACCCCAATTCTAAAAAAGGTTGCGACAGTGTATAAAATGTAAATAAAAACAGAAAGATGATTTGATAATCTTTTTTGACCTGTATTTAATTGAAAACAGTACAAAGACAAGATATTTCATGTTTTAAATAATCAACTTTATTGTTTTTTGTAAATATACACTGATTCTAAATTTGATGCCTGCAACACATCCCAAAAAATTAGGGACAGGGGCATGTTTAGCACTGTGTTACCTTTTTTAAAGATTCATTCAGTCGACGGACATAAAACGGTCTAAAGTCGTCAGGTTTTTCATTTTTATTTTTATTCTTCTACACCGGTAAAGAATTCTGGATTTGAGTCGGGAACAATGAAACGATGACTAATTTACAATCACGTTCTTTTTTTGCTCTTTTTTATTTACATTTTTTTTTACATGTGTCACATCCCATCCTGTTCCTCGTTTCCTAATGTAACTCCCACACACCTGTCCCTCATTGTGTCTCATCAGCCCTGTGTATTTTAGTTATACGTTTTCCCCTGTTCTTGGCCAGATTGCCTTCGTGCTTGTCCTAGCTCTCCAGCATTTTATCCAGTGCCTTTTTCCTAGTTTCTTGTCCGTTCTGGTCCTTACCTGCCTGTTCCTTCACCCTTCTCTGGCTCCCTCTGCCCCCGTCACCCTGCTCCAGTCCCTGCTTGCTTCCTCGCCCTCCTTCCGCTTCCTCTTGCCTACCCTGCGCCACTCCACTGCCTATTTCCAAACTTTTCCTGTCTCGCTACTACGGGTTTCCTGTCCTGTATCACTCCCTCACCTGTTTCTGAACTCTGCCTGTCTGACCACTCATTATAGCTTGTTCCCTTTACCTGTGGGTCTGCGCCTGGTTTCTGGTTTCCGAGTCCTAACAACATGGTTCTAGATGGAATTGTATGAAGTTTTATTTATCCCAAGTTTAAAAAGAAACACAATCAAGTGGGCAATATAACAAACTTGGCTCCTGCTATGCTATTGTCTCAGTAACGGGAGAAAATTATTCCCATAGCTTTCAGTCGTTCCACGATTGTCTGGTAAACGTTTGAATCACGGACAGTAGCATACCATAAAATTTTGAGGCTTTTTTTTCCTGACTAGTAACTAGAGTAACTAGATCACTTTTTTTGCTGTAAACGTGTTTGAATGCCTACCTTATAATGAAATGTATTCATGCATTCCGTTATTTCAACAATTTTGAAATAATAACATAAATCAGGAGAAACTGGTAGAAAAGAGTCTTTGTGCTGCCCCTTTACGGTTTAAATTTTCTTTCTGCTCCCCACACTGCCCCTGCCCCAATCGTGATATCAGAGTACCTCTTTGGAGGTACCTTTACGTCATATGGATAATTGTTGTCGCCCACAAAGCAAACAGCCCGCACATGATTGGTTAGACCACTACATTACTTTCTTTTCGGCTCCACGTTTTTAAACCGGAACAACATTGCGTCCTGTTCATAAACTCTTATTCCACTTAAATAGTCCACTAAAATAGGTTTCTGAAAATATTTGAGGTGAGAAATAGACCATGCAGTTGCTGAATCTTCATTCATATTTCTTCAGTCTAATTTGACAGTTTGAGCCACGTTATATGAAATAATTTGCACGAATGAGGTGTGAAACCACGAATGAGGTGTGAAACCACACCTTTTGTTATTCACCATACTTATTATTATTCCGCCACTTTTTGAAATCTCCTTCTACACCATTCACACCATTGACACCATTTATACCTCATATTATACTTTTTATTAGGGTTTGAGCCCGAAAGGCTAAAAGCCTATTGTTTTCCACTGGTTTTATTATAATTTTTTATTATTATTTTATAAAAAAAATTTCTGTGTTTGCTAAATCTCCCATGAGATGGTACCTCTTAGAGACTTGAAACTTGGCACACTCATCATAAATGTATGAAATGAAGAGTGTTTAAAATTTCACCTCAATCAACCTCATGGTGGCGCTATAATAAAAATGTCTATTTATTCAGTTTTCATGTAATATTTCCCACACCCTTTGTCCAATTCACACCAAATTTGCTATGAGTATTCCCTGGAAGCACAATATCACAAATATTGGATTTTATGCTAATTTGCATAATATAAAAAATAGTTTTTTCCCTATGGCTTTTTTATTTCTTGACCAATTTGGACCAGACTTGGTACATATCATTAGTGTACCAAATTATACTAGCTAACTATAATCCAGCTATATGAGACGGATGTGTGCGCGTTGGACCCGTAATGCACGACTCAGAACACTGACGTAATAATAAATGCCCGCAAGGGCTTTATTATGGGGAAATCCAAAATCCAAAATCCAAAAGCAAAGTCCAAAAACCAATAAATCCAGCCAAACCAAAGATACAGTACCGAGGGAGAAGGCAGTCTCGAAATCGGTATCCGTGCACAAGTTCAGTAACCAGAGTAGCTGTCAGCGGAGCAGAAGTACAATACAGGGGTAAAGCAAAGTTCCTAGTCGTGGGGCGTAGCAGGAGTCAGACCGAAGTCTTATCCGCGGGGCAGAGGTACAGAACAGACAGCAGGCAAAACTCGTGGTCAAAAACAGGCAGTGGAAACAATAGGCAGGCAGTAACGATGGTCAGTAAACAGGCTAGGTCAATAACGATAGTCAAAACAATGGAAAACGCTCAAAAGTGACAGTAGTAAACTAAAGGCAACAATTTCGCAAAGACATGACATGAACACTGATCTTATATGCAGGTGTAGACAGGTGCAGACACTTAGCTTGAGAGCAGCAGGAAATGGAAAACAGCTTGAGAAAATGAGACACGTAACAAGGCAATTAGTAAATCGTTAGTAGTTATCCTATCCTAGACCTGACATAAGTAAATTAGTAAATGACATGCACGAGAAACGTAAGGTAAACATGAACACATAGTTAGAGAGTTAGTATTACCAAATCCTGATCTAATGTTAGTAGATTAGTAAATAGACATGAGAGAATGAAACTATTAGGGAAGTGTGAGCGACAGCAAGAGAAAGAAACAGCATGAACGCAAGGCTGCGGAAAAACATGGAAATGTGTATGTAGAACCTGATAATGTAATAAATTCCCGATAATGTAATAACCCCGATAATGTAATAAAAATCTGCACTTGAGTCCATTGAAAATGTAATAAAACCTGATAATGTAATAACTTCCCGATAATGTAATAAAGTGCATTTCCCAATAATGTAATACACTTTTTACCAATAATGTAATAAAGTATTACATTAATGGGAGGTTATTACATTATCAGGTTAGCCTTCATTTCGCAAGTCCTGATAATGTAATAATTCCCCAATATTGTAATAATTTAACAGCAGACCACCCATTACTTGGGTTCAAGTGGTGATACTGTGTAGGCAACTCTAGCTCAAGAGCTCTAGCGCCACCAACAGGTCAAAGTTGAATGTTTATTAACTTTTGACCCGTTCATCCGTTTTTCACAAACGATGTATCACTGGAACCCTTGGGCCAATCCGAGCTCAATGCATCCTTAATGAGTTTTTTCGGCCATATTAGATTTTCCGCAATCTTTGATTTGATCAAAAACCTTTAAAAGGCCTCTCTTATCACAAATTTTGTCTAATCTTCTCGAAACTTGGCCCATATGATCTTCAGACCATGACACACGAATGCATTCAACATCTTCTTGAAATTCAAAGGCACTTGGCTGTGACAGCCAATCAAACTTGACGGTGAGGTCACCAAACAGGAAGTAAGCCCATTTCTCAGCAACCCTTTAACATATCTTAACCAAACTTGGTACATAGACTCATGACATCATCCTGGGGACACCCAAAACATCTGGTGACCTTTGACCTCTTGGGGGGCCACATATTCTGTCCAATCTTCATGAAACTTGGCATATGATCTTCAGACCAAGCTGAATAAATGTGTCAAACAGCTTTTTCAAATTCAAAACCATTTGGCTCTCTGACAGCCATGATGATCTTGAGTGCAGTATCTCTAGAATGCATTGGCGCAAGTGCTTCAAATTTGGTATGCGTGTTTGTAGGGACTTAAAGATGAATTGATTTGATGATGAAGGTCAAAGGTCTCTCCTTATATGTCCTTGATGCACGTGTTTCAAATTAAGCAGCTAGCTCAGTGTGCTCAGCAACATTCTAGCCAGCATATTGCATCCACTCTAGTTGTTTCTAGTTGTTATTATTATTACTACTATTATTGTCTTTAATCATCTCCAGTAATATATTATTACTAATACGAATAATCAAAAATATAGTATTAGATTACAAGTATTGCATTACCTACAGTACATAGCTTTTCTAACTACATAGCGCCATGCTGGTACCAAAGGCTCATCGATAGCTGTCCAGTGTGTAAAGTCCCTTGTTTTATTATACATTTATTTTATATTCTATATTTACTTCAATTAGTCTATCTACTAAAACATGGAGGGACCCTTGGCTGGGTCTCATCTTTTGAGGTGTATTATGGCAGAAAGTCTAACATTGTCCTGCAGTCAAACAATGATACAGAGAATAGAGTGGGCCATGATGATATCCGATGCACTGTCCCGACAAGGAGAGAAAGACAATCGTTTAACAGGAAAAGATCAATGATTCGACAAAATGCAAAACATGCAAATGAGGAATATGTGAGGAAAGTTATCCTACAAGCCACTAAATCCACAACTGTGTCTGTCTACAATGTGAATGAAGAGGTTTTGGTGAAGATCAAGCACATTAACAACCGTGTCACCAAAAAGCATTCAGTTGTCCAAGGGATTATCATTAAGAGAATTCTGAAACGCTCCAAATACAAGGTCCAGTATCAAATGTGTGAATCCGCTGTCCCTGAGCAGAAATGGTTTTCAGTAGCTAATATAACTAGTGTCACCCGTAGTAAAGAAAAAAATTGAAAAACTCTTAATCAGTCAGCTAATGCGAAAAGAAAGCTTTTTCTCATAGCTAAAAGTCACTCAGATCAGCTTCACTCATTTGTTTCTTCTGGAATGACAGTAGCTTTTGATCCTCTCCCAGATGGCAATTGTCAGTTTTCAGCTATGGCTGACCAGTTAGCAAGCTTGGGAATCTTTCGCTCATCCACCACTCTTAGACAGGAAATTGTATCTGATTTGGTGGCAAATCCTTTTGGTCTTGATGGCACACCTTTGTTAAATTTTGTTACTGATCAAAACTGGGATGACTACATTAATAGCATGGGTAAGTTGGGAACTTATGGAGATCACATCACTCTCCAGCGAGCTGCTCAAATTTTCCAAGTTCAGTTTTTGGTTGTTTCTACTCTTGGTGTGGATGCTTCCTCAGTTGTCTCACCATCTGGAGAATATTGTGAGGACTTGCCCACTTTAGTAGTTGGTCATATAGCCGAGGGTCATGGAGATCATTATGTCAGCTTAGATGGCCCAATTAGTCAATACATTAACGGCATTCAGGAGGAGGAGTCTCACAGGATCACATCTAGAAGACGCATTGAATCAAGTCCAACACATGAATTTGAAGTGAACTCTGGATCTGACCATCTCATGTCATCTACTGATATTCCTGAATATCAAGAGAATAGTAACAATCTTTCCGACCCTGTTACTCCATCACCTCCTGCCACTCCATCACCTCCTGTTACTCCATCACCTCCTGTTACTCCATCACCTCCTGTAACTCCATCACCTCCTGTAACTCCATCACCTCCTGTAACTCCATCACCTCCTGTTACTCCATCACCTGCTGTTACTCCATCACTTCCTGTAACACTTCCTGATGAAATGTGGCGACTAATTATCAAGCACACCCTTGAAATGGATATGAGCATGTTGGGAACAATTAACAGGGTCTCTCATCTCTTCAAGTACCTAGCCAGCTCTTTCTTACCATTGATTTATATAAGAGATTCATTGTCTATCAGTCTGGGATTGAATTCAGCAGAAGAATGCACAATAAGTATGATGAAGTTATACAAAGTATCTGGTCGCAACAGTGGTCTGGCTCTAAACCTGAAGGGACTCTTTGCCAAGCATTGTCATTGGATGAGAGCATGGCTTGTGCTCAAGCATCTGAGTTATGGGAGCTACCAAGTCCGAGATATATACTGGAAGTAGACGAGGCAAGTGAGTTCATACCTATGCTATATACAGAATTTTGTATATGTTTTGATATCTCAAACTTTTTCAGAACATTCATATCATATTACTTCTTTTCAAGGAGACCACAAGGAGTGGTGGAGGCCTGGATGCCGAAAGAAAGTTCAAATCCATGTTCAAAATAGTCATGATGAAGACATCAACCATAAAGAAGTTCTAAAATGGTGGCTCTAAAATGAGGTTGCTTTTCTGGATAGGTTGCTTTTGTTGTGTGTTGAAATTAACTAAACAAATACAAAATTGTTGCATTTGGAGTCCACTGCCATTTGCCAGTGATATTTAAAAAGTTCAGAGCACTGTTGGTAACACTTTATTTTACTGGCTTTTCTGGATATAGGTTACTTTTGTTATGTGTTGAAATTAAATAAACAAATACAAAATTGTTGCATTTGGAGTCCACTGCCATTTGCCAGTGATATTTAAAAAGTTCAGAGCACTGTTGGTAACACTTTATTTTACAGGGTCCCTAATACAATGTATCCAACCTATGTACTTAGTAAAAAGTAAAGTGTTACTGCACTGTTTGAGCAGTGCTATGTAGCCTAATATTGCTGTTGATTATGTGAAAATGTTCTGAAAGCACTAGGCACAAGTGTATAGTTACATATAGTTTGAAATACAAAATAATCCATTCCAGAAACGTATAATAGCTGCAAGCAATGATGAAGGGGCATGTATAGTGGATGGCACCAAGGCTGGTTGAGACCAGGTTTTTTTCCTAGGTTCTAAGCAGGTTTAATGTCAATAAGAGTTTAAGTTTAACACCAGGATGCTCAAAGATCAGACATGAATCTTAGTGAAAAGAATAATCATACTTTCATCAGGTAAATGTGTCTACTTTCTTACCCTTGTACAATTTGGGTCTAAAAGATGCCATAGAATATAATGGCAGAAGAAATTGAGATGATTAAAGACAATAATAGTAATATAGCTGCAAGCAGCAATAGGCCAGAGTAGCCACGGCAACAAGATAGAACTACGTCAGACACATGGTCGTCAGCACTTTCAACAAGTTTCACATAAAAAAATATTGGATAGAATTTGTGGCCTGTGAAAATGTACAATGTGATTTTGACAACTTTCAAAATGGCGGCCAAATTCTGATGTTTTCGTGAGTTATCGTTTAGAAGCTGTATGGGGATGTATAACCAGACACTGAAAATAAGTTCGAAATCCACACATAGAGAGAAAGCAGTTGAAACACAGCGCCCCCAGAGGTCAAAGGTCACCATTTTTTTTGTATCCCCAGGATGATGTCATGAATCTATGAACCATGTCTGGTTATGATATGTTAAAGGGTAGCTGAGAAATGGGCTTACTTCCTGTTTTGCGGCCACGCCGTCGTATTTGGATGGCTGTCACAGCCAAGCATTTTTGAATTTGAAAAAGCTGTTTGGACAGAATATGTGGCCTGTGAAAATGTACTATTGATTTTGACATCTTTCAAAATGGCAGCCAAATTCTGATGTGAAAAACAGTTTTAGAGCTATTTGGAGAGGTCTGGCAATATCATCAGACATTGAAAAATAAGTTTGCAATCCACTTATGTGAAGATATAGGAGTTAAAACACATTTTCGATATTGCACCGCCCCCTAGATGTCAACGGTCACCAAATGTTTTGGGTGTTCCCAGGATGATGCCATGACTCTATATACCAAGTTTGGTTAAGATATGTTAAAGGGTTGCTGAGAAATGGGCTAACTTCCTGTTTGGCGACCATTCATTCAGTCACTCACTCACACACCGATGGCGGAGGCTGCCATGCAAGGTGCCAACCTGCACATCGGGAGCAGTTTGGGGTTCAGTGTGTTGCTCAAGGACACCTCGGTGGGGTCAGAGAGAGCGGGGCTCGAACCAGCAACCCTCTGGTTACTAGACGACTCCTCAACCACCTGCGCAACCACCGCCCCGTTTTTGATCAAATCCAACATGGCGGAAAATCCAATATGGCGGAAAATTACGTCATAGGATGTGTTGAACTCGGCTTGGCCCAAGGGTTCCAACGATACCTCGTTTGTGAAAAACAGATGAACGGGTCAAAAGTTAATAAACATTCAACTTTGACCTGTTGGTGGCGCTAGAGCTCTTGAGCTAGAGTTGCCTACACAGTATCACCACTTGAACCCAAGTAATGGGTGGTCTGCTGTTAAATTATTACAATATTGGGGAATTATTACATTATCAGGACTTGCGAAATGAAGGCTAACCTGATAATGTAATAACCTCCCATTAATGTAATACTTTATTACATTATTGGTAAAAAGTGTATCACATTATTGGGAAATGCACTTTATTACATTATCGGGAAGTTATTACATTATCAGGTTTTATTACATTTTCAACGGACTCAAGTGCAGATTTTTATTACATTATCGGGGTTATTACATTATCGGGAATTTATTACATTATCAGGTTCTACATGTGTATGCTAACAATGAACTGCATCGTAACATAAACAGAACACAAGCATGACATGAACAGAAAATAAACTGTGACAAACACTAAACATGAAACGTGGCATAAATATGACAGAAACGTAACACTATATCAGACAATAACTACGGGAACTGTGTTAGGT
This sequence comes from Ilyophis sp. 1 JC-2022, assembly GCA_022702515.1. Lineage (NCBI taxonomy): Eukaryota > Metazoa > Chordata > Actinopteri > Anguilliformes > Synaphobranchidae > Ilyophis > Ilyophis sp. 1 JC-2022. The sequence goes on from CM040405.1 coordinate 77,090,152, forward strand.
AGATGTGGCCTATCAAATAAATGGCCATAACTCATTGACTGTTCATCCAATTTGAACAAAACTCAAGAATAACATTTGTGAGATACCACTGAGGATGCATGCCAAGGTATGTCCAAATCCGTTCATGGGGGCCGCTATAAACCTTAAAAATGTTTTTCATTTAATGGCTCAATCCAACCCTGAAAATCTATATACATGGTCCAGGGCTGAAATTTATTAAATTGGCCATAACCTATCACCGGGGCCACCAGTTTATCTTAACCACATGACTTGCAGAGATTTAAACTCCTCATTCAACTGTTATCCTCCAGTGGGGCTCTGTAGACACTCAAACGGCACAATCAAGTGAATAATTATCCAATTGAGAGAAAAAACAACAAAATAAAACATTTTGTAATTGGAGTTGCTAATTAAAACACTAATTAAAACAATTAGTTGTCATACTACATGTAGAGGCTGCAAAAGCCCAGCTCCGTCTCATCTCGAACTTGCAATGGGAAGTTAATGCTCTTTGCTGTTATACAGTCCCGGCCAAAGGTTTTGTCGCATGAGTGGACAAACGTGACAATTGCTAATTACCCAACTCTTAATTAGCTATTAAAGTTAAGAAACAACACAAATTAATCATAAGTGTCTAAAGTTTATTAGAAGCTAGCAAAATGACATTTCAAAATTGTTACTCAATGTTGATAATGATCAACAGGCCAGTTTTGGCCGGAAAAAAGTCTTGTCGCAATGGTCAACTCCAATTTCTAGGCCACAGTGAATAAGGAAAAAACAAACAAGGGGCTTGATTAGTCAGCTGTAGGTAACTTTGAGCTATAAAAGCAGAAATTTGACACTTTAAGCCAAGTTCATGCTCAACATTGCTTCTGTCAACATGCCCAAGATCAAACCATAAACCAAAGTGCTGATCATCAAGAATCTCAAGTCCAAGTCTCCTGCTTCGTCAAGAACTGTACGTCGGATTCTTGCTCGCAATGGTCTCCACGGTCGTATTGCTGCCCAGAAACCAGCGCTAAACAAAAGACAGCTAAGAAACCGTGTTGCGTACGCCAAGGCCCACAGCCTGACGGAAGGTTGGACAGCAGAAAAGTGGCGAAAAATTGATTTTTCAGATGAATCGTCAGTTGAGCTCCATCCCAAGCGCCGCCAATATTGTCGACGACCCTCTGGGGCCCAGAAGACAGTCAAATTTGGAGGTGGAAAGATTATGGTTTGGGTGCCAGGAGGTGCCAGGGAGATCTGTAAGGTGGATGGTAGACAGTGCCAAATATCAACAGATTCTTGCCTCCCAGTACATTCCCAACTACAAGAGGGGTCAGATTTTTCAACAGCATGGAGCTCCTTGCCATACCTCAGGTTCCACTATGAACTTTCTCAGGGGGAAGAAGATCAAGGTCCTTCAGGGATGGCCAGCACAGTCTCCAGATATGGATATTATTGAGCATATCTGGGGAAGAATGAAGGAGGAAGCTTGGAGGACCAAGCCGAAGAACTTGGAGGAGCTTTGGGATGCCTGCAAGGTGGCCTTCCATGCCATCCCCGACGACTTCATCAACAAGCTCTACGACTCTCTGCCAAACCGGATGGCAACTGTTTTGCAGGCCAAAGGAACCCATACAAGATATACATTTATTAACTTATAGTCCATGATGAAATACTAGACTGATTTTTAATTTGGTATTTTATTAACGTTTTGAGAAAGATAAAATTTATTGATTATAATTTGACAAGACTTTTATCCAGGTAGAAACTGGCTTGTTCGTCATTATCAAGCAATAAACCTTATAAGCATCTATGAAATTTTTGTTTTGCTAGTATCTAAATAAACTTTAGACACTTATGATTAATTTGTGTTGTTTTCTAACTGTATTAGCTAATTAAGAGTTGGGTAATTAGCAATTGTCACTTTTGTCCACTCATGCGACAAAACTTTTGGCCGGGACTGTACATTTTGTTATACTTATGAAGCCTACGCAACTGCCCTCCTGCATGTTCGAGCAAACAAGCCTTCACTGCCCTCGCATTCTCCCTATAACAGTTTATCATTTCAGACAAACATGAATACTGTAATTGAGACAGATGCGTCTCAACCACTAAGGGTGAAGTTCATAGGGTTAAACACCCTCCAGGTTGCTATTACTTTTTAACTTTATACCATATACGCTTTTTCAGATAATTGATGTTTTATTGGCAAAAAAATTAATGGGAGTCAATGGGCACATTTTGAAAATCGATGCAATAGAATGTGGATACTGTACCATATTACACTGCTTATGACATCACGATGCCTTCCTCTACAACACTGTTATGACCCAACAATAGAGTACTCAAGTGACTACGTCACGCTGGTTTCGGAAGTAAATTCCCCATTCATTTAGAGCGTAGACATTAACTAAAGCTTACTTTTAAACCATTTCTACTGATTATCTTACCGTCAATTTCCCGGATTGTTCAATATAACGCCAGTTCACAAACTATGTTGTTTTTCTGGACCAGCTTCGTGTATATTTTACGTTTTAGTATTTTTTTTGTGAACATACCAGCGCTGGCACTGTTTAAAAACTCCATGTCCCATAATTCCCTCCGAACGTGTAGCCATGTCTCCAGACGTTGTCATATACAGGTGCAGCTCAAAAAATTTGAATATCGTGAAAAAGTTCAATATTTTTTGTCACTCATTTCAGAAAGTGAAACTCATATATTATATAGATTCATTACACATAGAGTGAAATATTTCAAGCCTTTATTTCTTGTAATTTTGATGATTATGGCTTACAGCTAATGAAAACCCAAATTCAGTGTCTCAAAAAATTTGAATATTGTGAAAAAGTTCAATATTGGAAACTCATGGTGTCACACTCTAATCAGCTAATTAACTCAAAACACCTGCAAAGGTTTCCTGAGCTTTTACATTGTCTCTCAGTCTGGTTCAGTAGGCTACACAATCATGGGGAAGACTGCTGACTTGACAGATGTCCAGAAGACAGTCATTGACACCCTCCACAAGGAGGGTAAGCCACAAAAGGTCATTGCTAAAGAAGCTGGTTGTTCACAGTGTGCTGTATCCAAGCATATTCATAGAAAGTTGAGTGGAAGGAAAAAGTGTGGTAGGAAAAGGTGCACAAGCAACAGGGATAACCGCAGCCTTGAGAGGATTGTCAAGCAAAATCCATTCAAGAATTTGGAGGAGTGGACTGAGGCTGGAGTCAGTGCATCAAGAGCCACCACGCACAGACGAATCCAGGACATGGGCTACAAATGTCGCATTCCTCGTGTCAAGCCACTCCTGAACCAGAGACAACGTCAGAAGCGTCTTACCTGGGTTAAGGAGACTGTTGCTCAGTGGTCCAAAGTCCTCTTTTCAGATGAAAGTAAATTTTGCATTTAATTTGGAAATCAAGGTCCCAGAGTCTGGAGGAAGAGTGGAGAGGCACAGAATCCATGTTGCTTGAAGTCCAGTGTGAAGTTTCCACAGTCAGTGATGATGTGGGGTGCCATGTCATCTGCTGGTGTTGGTCCACTGTGTTTTCTGAAGTCCACAGTCAACGCAGCCATCTACCAGGAAATTTTAGAGCACTTCATGCTTCCTTCTGCTGACAAGCTTTATGGAGATGCTGATTTCATTTTCCAGCAGGACTTGGCACCTGCCCACACTGCCAGAAGTACCAAAAGCTGGTTCAATGACCACGGTATTACTGTGCTTAATTGGCCAGCAAACTCGCCTGACCTGAACCCCATAGAGAATCTATGGGGTATTGTCAAGAGCAAGATGAGAGACACCAGACCCAACAATGCAGACGACCTGAAGGCCGCTATCAAAGCAACCTGGGCTTCCATTACACCTCAGCAGTGCCACAGGCTGATTGCCTCCATGCCACGCCGCATTGATGCAGTAATTCATGCAAAAGGAGCCCCAACCAAGTATTGAGTGCATAGAAATGAACATACTTTTCAGAAGGCTGACATTTCTGTTTAAAATATCCTTTTTTATTGATCTCATGTAATATTCAAATTTTCTGAGACACTGAATTTGGGTTTTCATTAGCTGTAAGCCATAATCATCAAAATTACAAGAAATAAAGGCTTCAAATATTTCACTCTGTGTCATTAATCTATATAATATATGAGTTTCACTTTCTGACATGACTGACAAAAAATATTGAACTTTTTCACGATATTCAAATTTTTTGAGCTGCACCTGTAACGTTAGCCAGCAGTAGCACACAGCTCCGTTTTTAAACACATTTTTCTAATGTTAGCTAGCTAGCTTGAAGGACTAAAAGCTAGAATTGCTTTATATAGTTAACCGTCATGCAGTTTCTGACCTTGTCGGGCAGGCTTCTCTACTTAGCAAGCTAACGTTAGCTCATCTTCAGCTGCAGTACTCCCATCTGCCCTAGAATGTCCAGACAGACCTGGGGACCGCATGTGATTTTGAAAGCCTTTGGCTTTAGCGTAAGAAACCACCCAAAATGTTGTCAAAATTAATTTCCACTACAGCATCCATAATTCTCGACCCAGAAAGATGCAGAAAAAGATGTGGAAAAAACTATGTATCCTTGCGGGAGAAAAAATATCACCCTAAATTACTGAGATGCCAATTCACACAGGAATAATAGGCTATTATCAGATGACCTCTGTGTTTTGCGAAATATGGTAGCCTAATTTGCAGTAGAATTTTTACCTTACAAATTACGAACTTGGAAGATTTGAACGGGATTAAGATCACGGGATTGGCGCTATTGGCGCTATCTTGTGGAGTGCAGTGAAGAGTAATGATCGCATTGGAACACACGATTCCGTGACCCAATATAGATATCTCCTGCGACCCAAGTTTGGGTCATGACCCACAGTTTGTGCACCGCTGGTCTAGATGGTAGCATATGTTGCTACAAAATGCATATGTACCCTTCAGCGTTAATGGTGCCTTCCAGTGGCGTAAGGTAGTTACGATGGGCCCCAGTGCATGCAGTTTAACCAGTTGCTTGTTGCTGTCGGCTTCACAGAATGGAGATGTGTTCATCAGCTGATCTCTGTGATTGAAATGTCGGGAGAAATCATTGTCGCATCTACTCGGCTATTAGCTAGCTTACCATCATTTATAGGCTGGCTATCCACCTGGTAACGACCATAATTTACCCAACTAGTAGTCTAGTAAGCCTACCATAATGTATGTATAACTTGAAATTGATATCTAACAATAGCCTAACGTTACGATTATTTAGCTTGCGTTATATTGTATCATTATATCTAGCTTGCTATTGTTACCTGCTGCATGGTTATTGCCACACCACTGAGGGCAGCAATGCTAATGCCAGCTGAACTGCTGCATTGCTGCTAGGAGGGGGGGTCATCCGTGGGCTGGCGACTGTTTATAAAAAAATTATCTAATTTAGGGAGCTTTGCTACTTTCTCCTTCTGTTCTTTTCTCTCTTGTTTTTTCTTGCTGCTGCTTTTTTCTTTCCCCGTGTCCCTTTTGTATTGTTTTTTATTGCATGAACTGTTGCTGCCATCATCTGTGCTCGCTGGTTTGTGCTTGCTCCAGTTTTGTGTGATATGTTTGTATGTTTTGGTCTATTTGCTTATGCTTGTTGTAATTGTAATTTTTTAAAATTTTATTTATTTTATTTTAGGGTGCCTTTTAACAACTGGCCGGGGACTACAGCTGAAAATGAGTCATGTAGGCTAAAGCTGCACCATTTACTGCACAGTTGGGGACACAGACCAGGAAATAATAAACTAATAAACTAAACTAATCGAATGTTAGATGCACTCGCTTTGGCTTTAAAATGCCTTGTAACGTTAAACAGTAACGTTAAATTATTGATTTCACGCTACGGAAGTGGACATTCCTTTGTATTAAAATAAAAATTATGTCAATTTACATTTGAGGTGAGATTAAATGTACTGTTTCAAATTAAATGGCTCAAGCTAGAGTTTGATATTATTTCACAAACTATTAAATGTTCCAATACTTTGTCTATTTAGTGGCCATTATGTTATTGTTTAATTCATGTTTTTAACTTACTAACATTCTAGTTGGAGGTGGTCGGCATGTAACTTCAGCGTCACTATCAGCAGTAGTTGCACAGACAGCAGCAACAGGTGTTTGGATAACGTTACTCTGGACTTGGCTTCCCACTCACAAATTACGGGAATAACTTTTTCTTTTAGAGAACAGTGATTTTCTTTCCTTCTTTTAAAGTTTAATTTATTGTGTCCCTTTTTAGATAGAGCTAACGTACACAGTAGCTATAACAGCTGATGTCCGTTACGAATAGCCAAAGCTAAGGATGCAATTAACGTTGCATTGTTAGACCACGGAAACCAGTGAAATAGATTTATATTTTGATATATTTTAAGTCAATTGGCTACCATTGTGTGGCTACCACTACCATGATAGCTATTAACACCAAAATAAGGGTAACGTTGATGTTAACTCACGTTAGCTTTTTACCTTGGAGTAAACATAATGTTAGATGTGCTACATCATCTCCGAGGGGTTCAATTGTGAATGAGGTCGCCCACGTAATTTTATCCACAGCGTACACCTTTCCTTGTTTGATTTGGGTTTTGGAAACGGGAAAATGATGAAACTGTAAGGAATAGTTTTGTATTTTTATTTTACAATGCTGAATGCTGCTGTTTAAATAGTTTTAACTTCAAACCTGTTGGTTGCTTTAAGTACTGCAGTACCAGTTTTTTTTGTAGTGTCTTTCATAACCAACTTTTGTTGTGGACTATATACTGGGGAAGTCTTTGTTTGTTCTCCATTTGAGTGAAATGTTTTTAGGTGGCTAATTGGCCATCATGAGCAAAGTGCTTTCATATATTTTATTATTATTATTATTTGTTCAAGAGTAAAACAAAGTATCGGAGTGATATCGGTATCGGCAGATAGCCAAAGCTGTGGTATCGTTATCAGAAGTGAAAAAGTGGTATCGGGGTATCTCTAATATTATTGACTGTAGATGGTGAAATCCCTAAATTCCTTGCAATCATGCATTGAGAAACTTTCTTAAAGGGGTAACATGGTGGTTTACCTTACTTTCTGGTGTTTTGTATGATATTGGTACATAGGGGCATTGCGAGAACAACATGGAACTATCAAATTAGTATTTCCTTTAAGTTTGGAGAAATAGACGATTTCATTTTGCGGTCCCATTTTCACTCCCCGGTGTCTCAAAACTGTCTATAGAACACTCCCCCATTCACGTCCACAAAAAAAAAAAGATATGAATTTGAACTTCACCAATTTGCGCCATAACCTCACAAGTTCACAGCCTTGTTACTCGTTTACACAGAGCATGATTGATTATCTATTATTGCAAGCTAACTTTACTGAATTTATTGTTAGGTTGCAAACCTTAGATAAAAGTTAGTAACTAACCTTTGAAAACGTAAACGTAACAAAATCAAAGTTATCTAAAGTCGGTGTGTCGACACATAGCTAGCTATATCTAACGTTATCCCGCGCAAACTACATCTTAGCCGTCCTGCTAACGTTACTGTATGCTAGAGGTCTTCACGGGTCCATCAGAACCCGAATACTCGAGACGAGTCGGAACTGATATAGTAGCCGCGGGTAAGCACATGTGAAACGGATTTGCCTGTATGGACCCGTGAGGACCTGATCACCTTTTCTTTTCATATTAAATTCGGAATAGCCTAGCCTACATAGGTGGTCTTTGCCATTTGGAGCCCCATTTCAAAAACCAATTCAAAGTCAAAGTGTTTTATTTATCAAGTGCACAGTATAACACAAGGTCATTCTGAACAATTCTTAGGACATGGCAAGCAACAACTATGTAGTAGGCATTAAAAACAAACAAAAAATAAATAAATAAAAATAATATATATATATATATATATATATATATATATATATATATATAAAATTGTTAAAAAGAGTCAAATAAGGGCAAGAATAACATAAATATAAATATACATAGCAGTAAAACACTAGCAGCAGTTCCAGATATGGACAGTAGGAGTAGGAGTATTAAATATAAAGTGTGGAGGTGCCGATAGACATGTACAATAAATTAAATTAAGGTGATGTACAAGAAGTGCCTAGAGCATACAACGAGGTGAGATGAATGAGATTAACCCCTTAGCTCTGATAGTCTAGGTAGGCTCGCCGGCGAGCCCGTTTTACGCAACTGAGACACGTGTTGCTCCTGCAGCCAAACTATTAGTGGAAAACCCAAACGCGGTATTTTAACTTTATTGGTAGACGATTCGCGACGATTTCTGGCCAATGCGTAGTTTCTAAGTGTCACTATCTTTCCGTAGCAAGTCCATTTAACAAGCACTCCCCACCCAGCCTATACCTACCCATGCGTGACATAGTGGGCAATAGCGTCTATGTTGGAGTTCATAAATATATGTATTCATCATATAATATTAGAATACCGTCATAGCAACCAGATAAACCCACCTTATGCAAATACAGCGGTGCAAATCGCTGCTCAATCAATACCTACATAAACAAGTGGAATCATTCTCTAATCATACAATGCCATTCTACTATCAATATCTGCGATTAAATATGGAATTCATGTGCAATCCTACCATGGATTTAAGCGTAGATATGTCCCTTTCAAGATTCCGTGGTCATTTATTGTCTTGGACAATCCGTTGGAAAAATACACAGCGCATTTGAACACGATTACACAACCTAAACTAGCTCTGCGTAAAACCCACTTCCTGATTGCTCCGTTGTGACGCTATCAATTTTATTCTGGTTTGATCGACGATGGTTTTATCCAATAGAAGGCACGATAAACTTCCCCAAAAGTAATTTACATGTGTAATTGAAAGCTTGGATTAACTATTTAAGGGCGAGCGTAACTGCAATACTTGTTATATCGCGACAATTTTACGCAGGCATGCGCAGATGACGCATTTGGTTTGACGCATTTGGTATGACGCAATTGGTATTACGCAATAAAACTGCGCGCACCTTTGAAGTGACTTTTTAGCAGTTTTCACCCGAAGTCGGTCAGAAGAGGACAGCAACAGAGATTCTTCTAATCCCTGTAGCATAGATTCTGTGGAAGAGGTGCCTATCAATATGGGGAAGATATCCTCCTCGACATGTAAGTATTACTGCTTGTAATATTTTGATTATATACATTCGTTTTTCCACTGCGTGCTATATTTTCGTTATTTTTGTATTTGCATCGGTCGTAATAGACCACTGTTAACCACTGCTAATAATGCTGAACATATTTGAAAGCACACTTTTTCAGACTCCACCTTGAATAACTACATGTATAAGGTCAATTATATAGTACGTTCTTTCCGTTTATTTTTTATTTTCTATTTGGTTTAGCTATCTCATAGCTTAGAATGTATAGCTGACTGTATTCGGTTGATGACTAGCGATAGCTCCTACGTTGTGAGAAAGTAGCGCTTTCGTGACTTAGAATGTATAGCTGACTGTATTCGGTTGATGACTAGCGATAGCTCCTACGTTGTGAGAAAGTAGCGCTTTCGTGACTTAGAATGTATAGCTGACTGTATTCGGTTGATGACTAGCGATAGCTCCTACGTTGTGAGAAAGTAGCGCTTTCGTGACTTAGAATGTATAGCTGACTGTATTCGGTTGATGACTAGCGATAGCTCCTACGTTGTGAGAAAGTAGCGCTTTCTTGACTTTGCTTTGTAGATTGTGTCTATGACCTTCAATATGCACTTATTGTACGTCGCTTTGGATAAACGCGTCTGCCAAATAACTGTAATGTAATGATACTATTGTGTTCGTGCCGTTCGCGTAGTGGCTCGTGGTGGCCTGCTTTGTTAGAATTCATAGCATTCACAATGAAATTGAGTATTTTAGCGCTGTTCTGTTTGGTTGCTCAGTCGTACGTTATATTTTATGCCTCGATTTGCCGTGAAGCTAGAACATTGGCAGTGTTTTCCGATATTATTTTATTGTATTGTAATTTATTTGTGCATAATGTACTCTATGGGGTATTAGTATATCCATGGGTGATGCTTTTCACTTAGGGAATGGAAAATATGTATTCAAATTTACTGTGTCCAGATGTGTGCAAGATGAATGTAAAATAAATGAATAAAATAAATAAGCAACAGTTGTGAAACACACTACAGAGTAATGCCATCCTAGAGCATGCAACAAAATATAACATAATGTAGCATACAGAAGAAAGTGTTTACTGAAGTACAAGAGTGAATGATTTCATATTTAGCTGTGTGTACCACAGTGTTATAATGCTTCTGCATTATGTAATTTGTTCCTATAACATGCTTGACCCTCCACCTCTGCCACTCCAGCAGTGCCCTCTACTGTTCAGAGTGAAGCCACTGCAGGACCAGATCCTTACAGCATCCTTACGAAGGCACCGCACAGGATGAAGCAGTATATGAAGGATAATGGTGAAAAAATGGCACACTTGGCATCAAACACTGAACTGAAACTGTGCAATATCAATGTTTTCATCCATTAAGTGATCGTAAGGGAAAATGTATATGCTTTATAAAGGACAAAAGGCTTTTTAATAATTTCTTGGAGAGGTTTTGGGTAGGTTATTGGACACCTAGATATCCACCCCCCTGTACTGATCCAAAATAATTCCCACATGAAAATGATAAAAAGGTGAGTTAAATGAGTCAAAACGGTTGACCCCACAGGGGTCAACCGTTATTAGATCCTTTATTACTCTCTATTACTATCCAGTTCATCACCTTTAGTTTAAACCAAGCCAGCCAGCGAAGGATGGACACCCCCTCTCTAGCCAGATTCCTTCCCAGATTTCTTTCCACTGGGGAGTTTTTTTTTCTTCCAGTCCGGGAAGTTTTTTTACCTCATTTTGCTGGTTGGGGGCTGTCAAGGACTGTTTTTTTTTGTTATATTTTCCTTCTGATTCCCTGTCCAGCATCTTTGTGACAGTTCTCTGTAAAAAGCGCTATACAAATAAAATTGAATTGAAATTGAAAATTCAGAATTTGCATATATTCACAAAAATCAATAAAGTTGATAAGGTAAAACATATTTTTTCTTTGTACCGTTTTCTATTAAATGTATGTAAATGAGAATAAAAAAATCACTGCCTTCTGCTCTTATTTGCATTTTACGTACTGTCCCAACTTTTTTGGAATTGAGGTTTGTATTTCAGGGTATAATAACCTGTATTGAATTTATTTGTATTACATTTTTGTTGTAACAAACATTCTAAATCTACGGGAGCCTCTTTTCCTTAAAAAGCGGTACTGTTCGGGTCTGTGGTTTATACTGTAAGTGTGTGAACTCCAACATTCATGTCGAAGCTACTATGCACATCAGAGATATCGTGGTAATACATACAAACATTTTAATGCCGAAAGGAGCATCTGTGTCGGTGAGGGCATACACTACCTGATGCTTCTTCACCCCCTTGTGGCCCATCAGTTGTACTGATTCGGCCTCTTGGCTTGGCATTGTGCACACTTCAGTATTCATTCTGTCAGCAGCCACTTAGGTCCCAGGATGCATTGGAGCCTGTGACTAGACGCCCCGGCATCACCCCGATAGGCTGTCCACTGCAGAGTTGGATTGTTCACTTGACCCCCAACAGTCAGAGACTGAGGAGGTGTCAGCGACAGCATCTGATCAGGACTATTCCTCTTCATCCTCAAGGCCCTCAGCTCTCTGACCAGGCTGTGATCTTCAGGGCGGCTGAGCATACTGTTCTTCCTAATGTACCTACGGTTGTGATGCTCACAGGCTGTTTGCACTGCCAACGGGATTCCCAACATCTCAATAACCACTGTCTGACTACTGTTAGTCACCTGTGCAAGGCATACCAGGCCTCTACTTTGTTGGCTTGGCTTGCGCTACAGTTAGTGTCTTGGAGGGATTGCTGCAGAACGTATCCTCTGCTGCCCCCAGTGACTCAGTGGTGGAGATGTCGCGAGTGGTGACACCATTATGCGTGGGGCTAGTGCTCAGACCCAAGCCCCAGGGCATTCCATGGTTTCGGTCATTCAGGCACGTCAGTCTGGCAGACCAGGACTGCATGCGGTTCTTCCGGACCCGGTGATGCCTGGGGTTTAGGCTAGCAGATGCACAGCTGGAGCAGTCTTGCAGGATAGTGGAGCTGACACACTCTGTGAGGCCCCAAGGCCCCCAGCATGCAGAGCAGTCAAAAGTCACGCTGGTCGCGACACACCTCCATCTTCTGGCCCCACCCACTGTAGTGTACGCCAGGTCTTTTTGGGGCCTTCATCTAACTTATCAGGCCCTCAGAGTTCCCTTCGGGAGCAGAGATGATCCTGCAGGCCCCCCGGCTAGCCAGCATTCGGTAGCCAGTCACATCACTGATAGTTTGCTACCTCTGGTGCTGCAACCTTAGTTGCACTTTAGTCAGGGTACAGGCTCCAGTTTAACTATTTTGAACTAAGATGCCTGCTTTTCTGCATGCTCCGTCTTTCGCGTCTCCTATTGGTGAGGGACGGTGACTGGGCAGCCATCTGGGAGGGTCAGTCCCTGAAAGGACCCTGAAAAGACCCTCATGTACAGGGATGCACATCAACCATCTAGAAATTAAGGCAATGCTTCATACATTGAATCATTTCCTCCCAGTGGTCCGAGGCAGACACATCCTCGTTTGGACAGACGGCAATTGTAGGAAACAACGGCGGAGCTAACAGGGGTGGCCTTCAGTCTCCACCCCTACATACCAAGGCATTCTAACTCCCACTCTGGGCCCACACCTGAAGCGTGTCCCTGAGGGAAGTCTACATGCTAAGCACTGCTAATGTGGCAGCCTATCTGCCGTCCAAAATTGACATTTATTCAGCAGAGAATACTCATTATCCCCCATGGTACTCCATAGGCATGGCCAGTGGCCTTTAGCCATGCTTTATGCTTTCCCACTTTTCCTCTCCTGCCTGTGCTTCTTAGCACAAGTCTTGTTTTCTGGCCCAAACAGACCTGGATAGCAGACTTGAGGGAGTTGCGAGTGGGGCGCCTCCCAGCCAGAACAGATATGCTGTCGCAGGGCCAGGGCCTGCTACGGCATCCAAACTTTTGGATTTACAGCCTGCAAAATTTAGCCCCTGGATGGAGGTCGCTGTGGCACCTAGATTCAGGGTGCTAGAAACATTCCAGGCATTGAAAAACCCTTCTACAAGGGCACTGTATGCTGGGAAGTGGAGCAGGTTCAGCTGCTGGTGCCATGCTAAGGGGTCTGATCCGGTTTTGCGTAGCATTTCAGTCACGTAAGTGTTCCTTCAGTCCCTCTTGGAAGAAGGGTTGGCGGAGTCTATGCTGAGAGGAAGATTACACTCTCACACTCGGCAGTTCCTCCAGGGAGTCAGGCGGCTTTGCTCGCCTAAGTCTAAAGCTCTCACTGAGCCATCCTCGAGCCCTTAACCAGTCTCATTCTGCAGCACCTCTCCCTAAAAACTGCTTGCCGGCTCACCGTTGCATCTGCGAGGCATGTGAGCAAGCTGCATGCACTGTCAGTACAGCCCTCCTGTATGTGGTTAGGCAGCAGTAGCTCCGGCTTCTCTGCTCCATATCCCATTTTTCGGCATAAGATCCTCTCACTGTTGTACAGTTCTCTGCCTTTTATGTGGGAGGCTTTTCATCCTCCACTCATGAATCACGTGAAGAAGCCAGTCTTCACTGACTCTGCACTGTCCAGGCTCTGTGGTCTTGGGAGGAAAATCAACAATGTTTATATTGGTTATGGAGCACCTATGCAGGGCCAGGCCTTATCTAACGACATTTGGCCCACTAGATCATAGATGGGATTCCCATAGCCTACCACAGAGGTGGTGGCTCACTTCACTCGGGGTGTAGCTGCCTCACAGTCTTCATTTCATGGTGCTCCGCTTTCTCATGATTGTGCTGCGGCTAGCAGGGCTTCGTCCCTCATGTCACCAGGGCTTATGACCTGGACGTGTTGTCCAAATCGATTGCCTCCTCTGTCCACAGGGCAGTGGAGAAATCTTGAGTATGACTTGCATTACCATTTTACGGTGCTTTTATCAACAGTGGTATTTGCACTTTCGATTTGCTTATTCTAAAGAACAAGCAACTAATAAAGTGAATATATTTGTACCGCATGGTTTTGTCATGTGGTTTTACCCCACTACATCCGGCGCATGACTTAGTTTGGTATACTATGACCCATAGCGTGGCGTGTTGACCGATATGAAATAGAACAAATAAGTTTGATATGTTTGCTTGTGTGTTGTGGGTCTGCCCCATTGTCTGTCTTTTTTTGTTGTTGCTGGGGCTACAACTGAAGTTCCCGGGGCTACAACTGAAGTTCCCTTGCGGGAAAATAAAAGTTATTCTATTCTATTCTACATATGTAACCTGAATATGAATATGAATATGGTCAGCGCGCCACACATTGTGGTCAGGCGGGGAATTATATTCCCCTCAGTCAATAAAAGGACATGCGGTGTACACACACCATATTTATGGAATGACGTGTCTGCCGAGTAGCGGTGGTTAATTTACTATTCAGTCTCCTAGAAGCTCACCCTCTCGGCGAGGATGACCCATACCGTGGCGTGTTCACCGTATTCATAGAATCGAGATTACATGTGTAACCTATTTGTTTTTAGTTCGACCAAACATTAGAAAAAAGATTCTTGTCTAAGCAACTTTGACTATAGTATGATTGTTAGTGCCAGATGTGGTGGTTCCAGCATCTCAGACACAGCTGACTTCCTGGGACATTCACACACTAGTCTCTAATGTTTACAGAGAATGGTGTGATAAACAAAAAACATACAGTGGAATGGACGTTCTGTGGCAGAAAACATCTCGTTATAGTGAGAGGTCAAAGGAGAATGAGCAGACTTATTCAAGCTAACAGAAAGGACTCAAATAAGAGCTGTATACAACAGTGGTGTACAGAATGGCATTTCTGAACACAGAATATGTTGAATCTTGAAGCAAAGGGGCCACTGCAGCATAAGACCATGCCAGTTTCCACTCAGGTCAGCAAAGAACAGGAAGATGAGGCTGATCACCACTGGACGACTCAAGATTGTAAAAATGTTGCCTGGTTTGACGAATCTTGATTTGTGCTGCAAGAATCAGGCGTTACGGTCAGAATTTGATGTAAACAGCATGAATCCATGGATCCATTCTGCCTTATGTCAGCAGTGCAGGCTGGTGGTGGTAGTGTAATAGTGTGGGAGATGTTTTCTTGGGACACCAATTGAGCATCACTTGAAAACCACAGCATACCTAAGCATTGTTGTTGACTATTGACTTTTGTTTAAAGCCACAATTTTGTTACGACCCCGAACTAGACTAAAAACGCATGACTCAGACACAGGAATGCCAATACTCTGATATTTTATTGCTTGACCAAGGAGTATTCCTGAAGTATGGGAAAAAAGGCAAGCAGTTAATAGTTCCAAGCCGGAACTGGACTTGCAGACAAGGAAGACAATGTTCCAAGCCGGAACTGGGCTTTACAACCAGACAGCAATAGTTCCAAGCCGGAACTGGACTTTACAACCAGGCAGCACAGGAATGGGCTGGACGCGACCAGGCAGGACAGGAACGGGCTGGACGGAACCAGGTAGGACAGTAGAGTGGAGCCCAGACAGGATGCAGGCATGGCAGCAGGGCAGCAGCAGTAGCGGCACAGCAATCAGCAAAGCGGCAGCAGCAACAGCAGTGGCAAAGCAACAGCATATCAGCAGCAACCGTAGCACAGGCACCGCCGCAGAGTGGTGAACAGGAGCTCTGGCTGTATACACAATGTCAGATGGGTGACAGGGAATCGCAACACAGGCAGGGATAGCAAACCACTGCAGGTTGGCAGACAAAGTTAGTACAGCAAGACAAGCAAATGAACAGCGGGAAATGCTGTTCCTGAAAAGAGCAGACTTCGACTTAGACAGAGTAGCAGGGCGAGTTAACGCCGGCACAGAACCAGACTTTAGTTTCTACAACTTAAACTGGATTCTAGGACATTAAGACACGACCAGAGGTTTCAGACAAAAAGCATTAACGAACTGGCACAGGACAGAGAACAGCGGGTGACTAAATACCAACATTAATTGATATCAATTAGGTGCCGCGTGTGAACGTATGCGAGGGTGATTAACAGAGCGGAGAGTGTGGAATGCATGCAAAACGGGGAAATGGGATAGGCTGAGAGAAGAGTAGTGAAACAGAGTGACACGAAAGGAAAGACCACGCCCAACCTGCAGCTAGGGAAAACGGACAATGGAGAGATGAATACAAGACAGGGGGAGAAGGAAAACACGGGAAACAACAGGACGTGAGTGAGATCAACACAAATTTACCCTTTTTCAAAGGAATACGTCCAGCAGGATAATGCGCCATGTCACAAAGCACATCTCATCTCAACATAAAATGTAAAAAATGGGTACCTACATTCAAACTTTCAGAATTTTTACCTGATTAGCTACAAAAGAGGAAACAACTATTCTTTGTGATTCCTCAATATGCTGCCTATTTCTGGTAAAAAGACTGTGTCAATATCTCAAACCATTCAAATTCTACAGAGCTTTTTTCAGGGGAACCATTTTGGTTACCAAAGTTAGCATGAATTGTGCAAAATTGTTCCAGAAAAGTCTCAATACATATGATTTATAATACAATTAGATAATTTGTCAATATTGGCAACAAAAGTTCATTTTTAGATGTGTTTTTGGTGTGTTTTCATATTACATAACTAACTACCAAACAACAAACTAATTTTCATGCATAAATTGCTCATTTGTTTACCTCAACAGCCTGCTGTTGAAAGAAAAGACAGAAACCTAATTCCTTAAGGCGAACAGCCAAAACGAAAATAACCCACAAAAACGGCCAAACTACTAAAACTAGAATACAAAGTAAATCTCCCGAGCTCACGTAATGAGCTAAAAACGGGAAACTTAGGAAAACAAAAGAACACTCTCGGCTACAAAAGCTCAAAGCCAGAAGAGTGCAAAACCAAAACGAAAAAACAAAGAAAAACTGTCTCCGAGAGAACAGCAAAGAAGATAGCACCAAACGCTACCAGGTGGAAAACAATCCTATACCCGATTAAGTAGCTATATCAAGTCCCCCCTGAACATAAAACAATGTTTCATATCAGGAGGTCGCTAGAACCTGAATATACCTATAATTTTTTTTTTTTAAACATATGCAACGTTTAGACAAACAAGCGGAAGTGAGGAACTTAAACACCTCGCAGGCAGAAGCGCAGGTGAAAACAATCATGAGGGCTGCAAACCATGAAACGGAACGTGAAAAAAATCAGATTGATTCCCAATTGTGAAAGCAGGACGAAAAAGAAAAAAAACAAAACAGCCATATAGTAACGTTAGCTATATTCATTTGATTCAGAGGGATTTGTTTTATACATAACTACATAAGGTTAGATTTCTGCTAAATTGTACGCTTCCTTAGATGCATTTTCAGTGTTGTTGGTAACGTCACGTCACATTTTTTTATGAAATGGTGCATTCAAAACAGACAATACACCTTAGAATTTACTTTATAAGTTGTTTATCATACTGTTGCAATGCACATTTTTTAATAGTCATTGGATGAAAAACAATAAGGTACAGTTGATGACGCTGTTACAAAACCGCATGCCGTTTGCATGAATTCACAGTGGTATACCGACAAAAGTATCTGATACCTTTATACCACTCGGCGTCACTGAGACAAGATGGCAAAAACAACTTCGGGCTAGGACCTGCTGCATGGAAAAACGCCTCAAAAACGAAGACATAAATAAACAAAAATGCCCTGACTGTATGAAAGAGACTGTAAAGTAAAAAACGGAACTGCTGCTGTTACCTAATGAATTATGTTTTACTAAGCCGAATGTAGCTAGCTAAGCTATGCTAATAGGTAAAAACACTGGTGTGCCATCTTGGCACAGTAAAAATTGTGCCTTTGCCTGTTACGCGGAGCTGTATCTACGTGACTTCCGAAGGAAGTGATCTGTATGAGGGCTTATCTGAAAGATAAGAGTCTTGGGTCTTGGCTGGAATAATTGACAGACAGGTTTAAAACACAATCTGAGCAAAGGACGCCTGAGTCTGGAGGCATGCTCCAGCTAGTGATTCCCACTTCAGATAGGCCTATTGTCAAAGAACATACACCCAATTGACGACGGTTTTACATAAAACTCTGCAATCGTACAAAAAGTACAAAACCCGCCTTTGGCTAAAATACGCAAAGCCACGGGATTGGTACTCCAGCAAATGGATGAGTTTCACAACGGCAAACTGAGCACAGCTGAACTACTCGTGATGAAGTGCAGCAAAACCACAAGTCGGTTTAATCATTTGAAAAAAAAAAGATGTACAGCCATATGAAAGTATTTTTTCTTGAAGCCTATAGGTATAACGATTTTTCAAACCAAAGTTTTGTGAAATACATTTAAGCAGAACAGTTTACCAGCACATTGTTTATGGTGTGACATCACGCTGCAGTACATGTTTGGGAATTAGGTTGTAGTTTCCAACGTTATTTACAAAGTTTTAACTTGATGTTTTGGACTTAAAAACCACTTTCCCAGAAGGAATGGATATATTTTAAGGATATTTTATCAAAATATTGAGGTGAGCAGTTTATTATATATTATTAAATTAATGAAATATATAGTTTAATAACTTCCGTAATGTTACTGCTAGACGCCGTTTGGCATTAAGAAGTTTATCATTTACTAGAAATAAGCCAACTGTAGTTATATTTTTTGTTCAAAGTTGAACTGAAAGTTTGCCAACCTGCGTGATTTTCGCAAACAGTGAGTCAATTATTGAAACCTCAAAGATGATAGGCTCTGAGGCAATTCAGTCATAGTAGTACTGTAAGTGATTGCATTTTGTGTAAACATCAAATAAAAAATTATATATATTTTTAAATTTTTTATTAAAAGCATTAAAACATAATACATCTGAATTAGTCTACTGGTTTATTGAACTGTTTGTTCGTCCCGCCGAGGCTTAGGTCCCAAGTATTCTAATGGGGACACACCTCTCAGTTGGCTGCTCATCCAGGCGTGCACCGCACTAAGAAGTTTCTGTCCAAGCGGTTTTAGTGGCCCAATCTGGAGAGGGACGCGCAGAGTTTTGTTGCTGCCTGCCCGGTGTGTGCCCGTAGCAAGGGTTTGCGCCTCGGGTCTTTTGCGTCCTCTTCCCATTCCTAGCCGTCCTTGGAGTCACATTGCCCTCAACTTCGTCACCGGTTTGCCTGCGTCACTGGGCAAATCGGTGATTTTAGTGGTCGTGGATCGCTTCTCCAAGGCGGCTCATTTTATCGCGTTACCTAAGCTCCCTTCAGCACCTGAGACAGTGCAACTGGTGGTAGATCACATGTTCCGGCTGCACTGTCTGCCTTTGGACATGGTTTCAGATCACGGCCCCTTGTTCGTCGCCAAGTTCTGGCGCGCATTCTGTTCTTTGCTGGGTGCCCTGGTCAGCTTATCTTCTGGTTTCCACCCTGAAACTAATGGGCAGACCGAGTGCACTAACCAGACTCTGGAGAACACTCTTAGGTGTTTGGCTGTCTCCAACCCTACGTCCTGGAGTCGACACCTAGCCTGAGCAGAGTACGCCCATAATACTCTGCGCAATGCCTCCACAAGGCTCTCACTTTTCGAGGCTCAGCTGCGGTATCAGCCTCCATTATTCCCTGAGCTGGAGAAGAATGTGGAAGTTTCCTCCGCGGGATCCTTCAATTCAAAGGTGTCGGTCTATCTGGAGGCGGGTGCACGCGGCTCTCTAGCGCAACAATTCTAAACCGAAGATTGCTGCTGATAGGCATCATCGTCTGGCCCCTTCATTCAGGGTTGGTCAACGCGTGGCTCGCTACGCAGGATCTTCCTTTGCGGGTAGAATCTCGGCAACTCGCTCCCCGCTTCATTAGTCCGTTTAAGATCATACAAAGAATAAATCCTGTCACCGTGCGGTTACAGCTTCCGCGCTCTATGCGCATCCACCCCACTTTCCACGTCTCTCGGTTAAAGCCAGTGCTTATTAGTCCTATGGCCCCGGCAGACAAACCGCCGCTGCCTCCCTGGATCATGGTTTATACCGTCTGCCGCATTTTATCCGAGAGACGGGTGGGAAGAGGATCCCAATTTTGGTGCATTGGAAGGGCTATGGCCTGGAGGAGCGTTGTTGCGTTCCCTCCAGAAACATCCTGGACCCTCAACTTGTTACAGATTTCCAGGGAGACAGGTCTGAGGGATCGTCTGAGGCTGTCCCTTAGATGGGGGGTTCTGTTATGGGTTCTCAGCCTGCTCTTCACCCGGTGGCCACTTCTCCTTGGAGCACTCGAGTACTTTCTTTGGTTTCCGTTATCCGTCCCGTGTTTTCACTTGTCCTGCTACTCAATGTTTTCACCTGCGCCGCATTTCTGCTCCCTACTTAACCTCACGTCTTTCTTAATCAGCACTTCCATATTGTTTTTTGTTTGACAAGGAAAGCCGGTATGGTACAGGACAGACAACTCGAGTTGGACCACTTTGCCTCAATATAAAATTGTTGACGTAACACGGGACTTGACTCGGATGTCTTAGAGTTAGTTAGGAAGTCCTCCTACTCTTTTCCACTCTCTGCCTTTGTTTGGTTGAATTTGTCTCTATAGTTCGATTTGTCTCTATAGTCCGTTTCTGTTTTACCTCTCGGTTATACTGCTTTCATTTATGAGAGTGAAAGGTTCTTTCTTTGTTTTTCTATTTTCTAAGCGCTCTAGTCTCTGAGCCTTTTTTGCCCGCTCCGGGTTGTTATTAATTTATTGCATTTCCTCTCCCCTTGTGAGAGCTTGCTGTGATCTTTCGTGTCTACGAGTTCCACCTGCCTTACTGTGGGTTGTTTTTCATTCTTTCTTTGTGCCTAGTCTCCCTCTATTATTCTCACTGTGTGAGAGAGGCTCTTTCGGCTCCCAAACGGCTCTTAATTCAGTAGCATTTCCGGCCAAAGTTAGCAATATTTTGACCTATGATTGGTGTTTGGGCACATCTATCATTTAAATTGTTCAAAATAATCTTACTCTACCTTCTAATGACCAAAATAACATTATTTTTCATTTTGTTTGTTATAAAAAATTATTTAAATAAATGTAAAAACTGTAAGACGCTATTACACATGTGCATTGAAAGTAGGGCATTTTTATGTCTCGAAATAAATTGCACAATAAACACAGTGCGTAGTTGAACATTTCAAAATAGACACTCATAAAATAGAACATAATATTGCATCATAACAAAGAAAAATAAATAAATGCATAAAAAAAGCAGCATCAGAACAATGAAACTGACCGTTTTATTTATTTTTGGCCTAAAAAATTTACAGATTGAACTTGTTACAAAAAAAACCGAATAAAAGTTCCACCAAGACCACAAGCACACAACTAAAAGTATGACCATAATACCACTATACCACCATTATCTTTATGACAGGTTTGCATTCAGAATTGTCTTGTGTTCATTTACAAAACAAATCGGCTCTTCAGATATTTGAGTCGGCTCCCAACGTTCACCTAAAAGAGCCGGCTCAAAGAGCTGACTCGTTCGCGAACAACACACCACTAGTTCCTACGCGGAATGTGAGCGAAGTTATTAAACAAAAAGTATGAGCACCGATTCCATGTCGCCGGCGACATAGTCGACCCCAGAGGATTAAGCATTTCCCATTAAAATACAGATTCATCCATTTTGAATCACATCACTTTTCTCCTACTCTGCAATCTGGAGCTGTGAACTGATACCCGAGTTTCCCACTTGTTATTCCGAGTTAACCGGCCATTCCAGTGTATTTTCTCTGGTCGGAAGGTTGTAATTACGAGTATCCGAGGTAGGCTGCAATAGGCAGGAGAGTAGCCTACTGGCAAAAAAAACATCCATGTATGTGCAGCTACATTATGTGCTTAGTGTGCCTGACATTGATGCAGGAGGTCCCAGGTTTACATTACTTTTTACTGCAGCTACGCCAGTCATCTTCCCACATGTCACATTCGCAGCTATTTTTACAGTGTAGCCTACCCTTGAAAACACCATCATATGTCTTTCTTTCAGCTAGAATGTGTTCGCATCTAGCCTATTATGCATGCATGTCTCCATATTGGTTAATTAAGTTACTTGCTTCTTCATGATCCATAGCTCAGGTGGTGGTGTTCATTGTATTTCATTAGACATTAAATACATAGTTCATTTACAAACATTTTTTATGTAATTGTGGGCTAATAGGTAATAGGAGAAATGTTCTCATTCCCGTTAGAGTTATGGTTTCACAAATGTCTTCAGTAGGAGTTTGCATGTATTCTGTACGCATGTCTCCCTATGTCATTATCTTCATGCATTAGTTAGCTACCAAAAAGAAGTGATATCTGTAGGGGATATCTATGCCCAGAGACATATAGGAAATATTGGAGGCCCAGGTGCGACAGATGAGGGATCTAAAAGTGTTCTAAACGAGCACCACTAAGACGGACAATAATCCGTAGTGGACAGGGAAAATAAGGAGAACACAAATAACCTCGCGATAATAAGCGAGGAGCTCGATATCCGAGCAAACAAAAGAAATAAGCAGTTACACTGATCAAACTCCCGTTGTGGAGTGGACAAAAGAAAGGAAGGAGAAAAATAAAATAACCCTAAACCTCGTAGGTTTGAGTGGGAAACAAAGAAACCAAAACCTCTGCTCTGAAATAAGAGAGCGAAAGAGTGCACTTTACTTTTTCTAAATTGTACTGCTAACAAGCGGTCAATAGCACGCACAACTCCTATACCTGTACTGGCTAGAATGTTACATGAAATAACATGGAAGCGATGAGAAAAGGAGGAAGCGGGGTATAAATAGTGAGCGGAAATACAGGACAGGTGAACTGAACAAACTGTGAAAGGAGAATAATGTATAGTGGAAATACACTGATTTTGATGTGTTAGAACTTAGAAATTAAAAAGGAAAATTACTGCACAGTATAGGGTATGTTTGAACAATTGTTTGCATCCAATGCTTTGGGTCTATGAAAAGCACAGAATTAATAAAATGTATTATTATTATTATGTATTTATTTATTTATATGGAATATTTTGATTTCTATAGAAACCTGTGTGTTCCTTGTGTTCACAAAATTATGTTTGCAAATATCAAAAAAGTATTATTATGTTAAAAAAACTAGCACTATTACTTATTTGGCATCGGTCAAGTTGGATTAAACAATTTAGGAAAGTTTGGATAGCATTGGTTTGGAATAGAGCTAGTATATTTAGTGTGGAAATATTGTTATTTGTAACTTGGCCACATTTTGATATCAATACTTTTAAAGGCAGGCCTATTTTTTGCAAAATGTTTGGAATTAAGGACTTACAGACAGTGCGTTGTTGTAAGGATCTGAGTATTGCCTGTTATTTGTATCTTTATTTTGTATTTATTGTTTATTCTTAGTTTGTATTCTGGCTTGTTTATTTTCCGGGTTTTCTTAGTTGTCTTGTGTCTGCTTGTTTACATTCGATCTGTCACTCCCAGTTTTACGTCTCTGTACTTTTCCGGTGTTTTCATTGGTGTTCGGTTTCCCTCTTGCTTCTTACCTATCTCTGAGCAATTAGATTTACTAATTACCACTAACAGACTAACGATAAGATTAGATCTACTAACTCCACTAACAGACTAATTTGTATATACTTACTAATCATACTAACGGCAGGGGTGTGTGTATAGTTACTAATCTCACTAACATATTAGAGCGCACATTTTTCATGCTGTTCTTTCTCTGCTAATCATTCTCAGCTGCATCTGATCTCTTCTTCCTGTCATCTTACTCTATGCACGATTTCCTGAAACTCCAGGTCATCTGTCATTGTGTATGTTTGGAATCCAGTCCGCGTTTTCCCTAGTTGTCTCTGTGGTTGTTTAATTGTTTCCCAGATGTATTTCATTGTCTCTCGTTTGGAACCCCGCCCCTCACACACCTGATTCCTCTTGTGTCATTAGTTACTTGTGCATTTAAGCCCTTTGTTACTTCCAGTCTGTGTCGGATTGTCGTTTTACTTTTCCTGTGCCTGCTACCTGTGTTTATGCCAGTGATCTGTTTCTGCCTCAACGATACCCTTTTGTTACTACTATTCTTTTGCCTTGCCCTTGTCTGCCCAGTTTGCCGTTCGACTTTGACCACGTTCGTATACCGACTATTCTCCTGCCTGATCCTTTTGCACTGCCTGAAATCTGATTCCCTGGTTTGTCGACTTCCTGGATTGTCCCTCATTGCCCTATCGCCTGTCGTTTGTTTTGTACCTACCTACCTCTGATCACCTGGCTTGACCCCTGAACGGAATAAAGAACTCTTGTGCCTTATCCTGTGGTCTGCGTTTGGGTCCTTAACTCTACCACTACGGAGAACGTAACAGTACAATCCGACCATTCTTGGACCCAGCGGACCCAACCCACCTGCACATCGCGCTCCTGCGGCAAGGAGCCATGAGTGGCCGGCAACAGACGTGCATCAAGGCCGTGACCCGGGATCTCCGGTTTCTGATGGCCTGGGAGATCGATCCCTTCGGCCCGGATCCCTATGAAGACTACCTCATGGGGATCTGGGGGCAGAATCCGGAGTTTGCCCGCCGTCATGCCGACCACCACCCATCACTCCGGACTCCTCCACCCAGCTCCCCTGTTCCGTCCCGTCCCAGCTCCCCTGTTCCGTCCCGTCCCAGCTCCCCTGTTCCGTCCCGTCCCAGCTCCCCTGTTCCGTCCCGTCCCAGCTCCCCTGTTCCGTCCCGTACCAGCTCCCCTGTTCCGTCCCGTCCCAGCTCCCCTGTTCCGTCCCGTCCCAGCTCCCCTGTTCCGTCCCGTCCCAGCTCCCCTGTTCCGTCCCGTCCCAGCTCCCCTGTTCCGTCCCGTACCAGCTCCCCTGTTCCGTCCCGTCCCAGCTCCCCTGTTCCGTCCCGTCCCAGCTCCCCTGTTCCGTCCCGTCCCAGCTCCCCTGTTCCGTCCCGTCCCAGCTCCCCTGTTCCGTCCCGTCCCAGCTCCCCTGTTCCGTCCCGTCCCAGCTCCCCTGTTCCGTCCCGTCCCAGCTCCCCTGTCCCGTCCCGTCCCAGCTCACCTGTCCCGTCCCGTCCCAGCTCACCTGTTCCGTCCCGTCCCAACTCCCCTGTTCCGTCCCGTCCCAACTCCCCTGTTCCGTCCCGTCCCAACTCCCCTGTTCCGTCCCGTCCCAACTCCCCTGTTCCGTCCCGTCCCAACTCCCCTGTTCCGTCCCGTCCCAACTCCCCTGTTCCGTCCCGTCCCAACTCCCCTGTTCCGTCCCGTCCCAACTCCCCTGTTCCGTCCCGTCCCAACTCCCCTGTTCCGTCCCGTCCCAACTCCCCTGTTCCGTCCCGTCCCAGCTCCCCTGTTCCGTCCCGTCCCAGCTCCCCTGTTCCGTCCCGTCCCAGATCCCCTGTACCGTCCCGTCCCAACTCCCCTGTTCCGTCCCGTCCCAGCTCCCCTGTTCCGTCCCGTCCCAGCTCCCCTGTTCCGTCCCGTCCCAGCTCCCCTGTTCCGTCCCGTCCCAGCTCCCCTGTTCCGTCCCGTCCCAGCTCCCCTGTTCCGTCCCGTCCCAGTTCTCCTGTCCCTTCCCGTCCCAGTTCCCCTGTCCCTTCCCGTCCCAGTTCTCCTGTCCCTTCCCGTCCCAGTTCTCCTGTCCCTTCCCGTCCCAGTTCTCCTGTCCCTTCCCGGTCTGTGCCTCCGGGCCCTTCCGGTCCCGGGCCTCCTGGCCCGTCCTGTTCCACGCCACCAGTCCCGTCCCGTTCCCTGCCTCCTCTCAAATTGCGGGACCAGCTAACCTCCTGTCCTGAGCGGCCGACCCCGCTAGCCTCCTGTCCTGAGCGGCCGAGCCCGCTAGCCTCCTGTCCTGAGCGGCCGAGCCCGCTAGCCTCCTGTCCTGAGCGGCCGAGCCCGCTAGCCTCCTGTCCTGAGCGGCCGAGCCCGCTAGCCTCCTGTCCTGAGCGGCTGAGCCCGCTAGCCTCCTGTCCTGAGCGGCCGAGCCCGCTAGCCTCCTGTCCTGAGCGGCCGAGCCCGCTAGCCTCCTGTCCTGAGCGGCCGAGCCCGCTAGCCTCCTGTCCTGAGCGGCCGAGCCCGCTAGCCTCCTGTCCTGAGCGGCCGAGCCCGCTAGCCTCCTGTCCTGAGCGGCCGAGCCCGCTGACCTCCAGTCCGGAGCGGCCGAGCCCGCTGACCACCAGTCCGGAGCGGCCGAGCCCGCCGCCTCCTGCCCTGAGCGATGCAGCCGTCGCCGCCGGCCCCCTGAGCGATGCAGCCGTCGCCGCCGGCCCCCTGAGCGATGCAGCCGTCGCCGCCGGCCCCCTGAGCGATGCAGCCGTCGCCGCCGGCCCCCTGAGCGATGCAGCCGTCGCCGCCGGCCCCCTGAGCGATGCAGCCGTCGCCGCCGGCCCC
The DNA here is from genome assembly GCA_022702515.1 of Ilyophis sp. 1 JC-2022. Lineage (NCBI taxonomy): Eukaryota > Metazoa > Chordata > Actinopteri > Anguilliformes > Synaphobranchidae > Ilyophis > Ilyophis sp. 1 JC-2022. The sequence goes on from CM040405.1 coordinate 77,116,543, forward strand.
CTGAGCGATGCAGCCGTCACCGCCGGCCCCCTGAGCGATGCAGCCGTCGCCGCCGGCCCCCTGAGCGATGCAGCCGTCGCAGCCGGCTCCCTGAGCCGGTCTCCTGAGCGATGTAGCCATCGCAGTCTGTCCTGTCTGCGCCACCGTCCTGAGTGGTCCTGTCTGCACCGTCATCCTCCTCAGCGGTCCTGTCTGCGCCACCGTCCTCCTGAGCGGTCCTGTCGGCGCCGTCGTCCTCCTGAGCGGTCCTGTCTGCACCGTCGTCCTCCTGAGCGGTCCTGTCTGCACCGTCGTCCTCCTGAGCGGTCCTGTCTGCGCCACCGTCCTCCTGAGCGGTCCTGTCGGCGCCGTCGTCCTCCTGAGCGGTCCTGTCTGCACCGTCGTCCTCCTGAGCGGTCCTGTCTGCACCGCCGTCCTCCTGAGCGGTCCTGTCTGCACCGCCGTCCTCCTGAGCGGTCCTGTCTGCACCGCCGTCCTCCTGAGCGGTCCTGTCTGCACCGCCGTCCGCCTGAACGGTCCTGTCTGCGCCACCGTCCTCCTGAGCGGTCCTGTCGGCGCCGTCGTCCTCCTGAGCGGTCCTGTCTGCACCGTCGTCCTCCTGAGCGGTCCTGTCTGCACCGCCGTCCTCCTGAGCGGTCCTGTCTGCACCGCCGTCCTCCTGAGCGGTCCTGTCTGCACCGTCGTCCTCCTGAGCGGCCCTGTCTGCGCCGCCGTCCGCCTGAGCGGTCCTGTCTGCGCCACTGTCCTCCTAAGTGGTCCTGTCTGCGCCGTCGTCCTCCTGAGCGGGCCTGTCTGCACCGCCGTCCTTGTTCCCCTCCTCCGGACCCCCTCCACCCACCCTGCTCTGTTTTTCGGACATTACTAACTTTGAACATTTCTTCATTACCTGCTGGAATTATCCCTCCTCCGGGTCCCCCTCCCCCACCCCCCCTCAGCACACTCCGGACATTCCCCCGAGCCCTTTTTTTTTTCCTGAACTAGGTACCTGCTACCCATTATCCCTCCTCCCTCCCCCCCCCCCCCCCCACACCCCTGTTGGTTTGGTGGGACTTACAGACAGTGCGTTGTTGTAAGGATCTGAGTATTGCCTGTTATTTGTATCTTTATTTTGTATTTATTGTTTATTCTTAGTTTGTATTCTGGCTTGTTTATTTTCCGGGTTTTCTTAGTTGTCTTGTGTCTGCTTGTTTACATTCGATCTGTCACTCCCAGTTTTACGTCTCTGTACTTTTCCGGTGTTTTCATTGGTGTTCGGTTTCCCTCTTGCTTCTTACCTATCTCTGAGCAATTAGATTTACTAATTACCACTAACAGACTAACTATAAGATTAGATCTACTAACTCCACTAACAGACTAATTTGTATATACTTACTAATCATACTAACGGCAGGGGTGTGTGTATAGTTACTAATCTCACTAACATATTAGAGCGCACATTTTTCATGCTGTTCTTTCTCTGCTAATCATTCTCAGCTGCATCTGATCTCTTCTTCCTGTCATCTTACTCTATGCACGATTTCCTGAAACTCCAGGTCATCTGTCATTGTGTATGTTTGGAATCCAGTCCGCGTTTTCCCTAGTTGTCTCTGTGGTTGTTTAATTGTTTCCCAGATGTATTTCATTGTCTCTCGTTTGGAACCCCGCCCCTCACACACCTGATTCCTCTTGTGTCATTAGTTACTTGTGCATTTAAGCCCTTTGTTACTTCCAGTCTGTGTCGGATTGTCGTTTTACTTTTCCTGTGCCTGCTACCTGTGTTTATGCCAGTGATCTGTTTCTGCCTCAACGATACCCTTTTGTTACTACTATTCTTTTGCCTTGCCCTTGTCTGCCCAGTTTGCCGTTCGACTTTGACCACGTTCGTATACCGACTATTCTCCTGCCTGATCCTTTTGCACTGCCTGAAATCTGATTCCCTGGTTTGTCGACTTCCTGGATTGTCCCTCATTGCCCTATCGCCTGTCGTTTGTTTTGTACCTACCTACCTCTGATCACCTGGCTTGACCCCTGAACGGAATAAAGAACTCTTGTGCCTTATCCTGTGGTCTGCGTTTGGGTCCTTAACTCTACCACTACGGAGAACGTAACAGTTGTAGGCTATGTGTGAGTAACTTAGCATTTTTTACATTGAAAACTTATTTTTTGGTGGGATATACAAACATATAAAGCAGGGCAGGTGAATAAGGTTCTATGATGGTTTGCAAGGTGATCTCTGGGAAGTCTTGGATAACTGAGCAAGTGTACCCCGAAGTCTCGTTACTTCTGATAGGCTGTGCATCGAGGAATTTGCCACTGTTATCAACCCATGCCTGATTCATATTAGTACACCTGTAGCTGATTATTATACTACTGATAACTGTCAAAAAAGTAGACACTTTATTTGATATCTTTTTCGCCAAAGTACTTTGCTTTAGTGAGGATGGGAGAGAAAAGTATTCCCCTGAAGGGAAAAATCTAGTGAAATAAGCATTGTCAATGTCTGAAAGGCAACTTTAATTTGGATTAAGAAGTGAATAAAAAACATACAATTTATGAAACATGCAGATTGATAAGAGCATCAGCAGAATCTACTCTATGATTTAGTGTCAAATCCTGACTGTGCCAGTGCTGACAGCCCCACATGGCAATGTACAATAGGCTGAAGCCAGCACCAGCAGCCCACGCTGGTTGGGCCAACTCCCGCAAATCCCACATTTAGTGTCTTCCTCTGAACTATGGTGTGATATGAAGTGATTACTGGCATTGCGTGCCTCTGGGTAGTTTGGAATTTTAAGTAAGACAGAAAAAAGCTCATTATCTGGAGAAAAAAAGTATAAACACACAAAAGGTTTAATGTAATGTAAGACTTTAGGTATATTGAATGATATAAAAATGGCCTTACATTGTTTGTCAATTATAAGTCTATTGCTATGCATGTGTGCAAGGAGATACATGATGGCTGTCACTAGGGGTGGGACGATTCAATCCCATCACGATTCGATTCGTTTCCGATTCTTTAGGCAAAGGTTCGATGCATCATAATATCTTACGTTTGACCACGATTCGATTCGATTCGATTCGGTTCGATTAATTTAGATACTTTAAATAGGTATGCTAATGTGATTTGATACCGATACATTCAGCAGTAATTAAATATTCAATTAGAACCTTACACCAAATTCACAGCATTATGTTTATTGTTAAGGCATGCCATACATTTTGCAGCTGTCTGCAGCAAATAATGCAGCAATAAACATGACTAACAGTGTATTTTCTAAAGTTGCCCTATTTAGGTTATTGTTTTTCAAACAGTGTCAGACATGGTACCCTAATACATTTCCTTTATTTACAAAATGAAAATGGCTAAATGTATAACAATTACTAAACTGGGCCAAGAAAAATGAAATAGCCTATAGGTTAGTGTCATGCATAGTACTTTCCTAAATCTTAGTACGATCTAGAACTTCGGTGGAGCAAGATGCCCATCCATCCGTAGTTAAAGCTACTCTCGTAGCGTTTTGCAAGGACAGTCGAACAGTTTTCTTCACCTCTTCATACAGAGCAGGTATACATTTTTCACTCAAATATTTTCTGCATGGTATGGTGTATCTAGGTTCCACGACATTCATTTTGTGAATCGGACAGTTAACGTAGTAATAATTAATTGAACGTAAGACATTGGAAATAGTCTTACTATTTTTGTTTTTTGTCTCTAACGTCTACTAGATTTTGAATAGAAAATGGTTTAAATTTAAATATCAGAAAGCACTTTACAATTAACTGTCTGGACACGGTATGTGTATAAAAACGAATAAAAACAATTATACAAAAAAATAGAACTGTTTGGCCATTTCTCCAGGAAACTCATCAATGACTCCCGAGTTTAGCTTGCTTACCAGCTTGCTAACGCGCTTGCTGTCCTTCACGTCAATTGTGTATCGTCGGCTCAAATGGTTTATCATGTTTGTGGTGTTGCCTGTGTATCTGATTTCTACTTGGCAGATCTTGCATATTGCAGCGGTTTTGTCAAGTACACCCTCCTTCTTTCTAAACCCGAAATGCTTCCATACCACTGTCTGTTCGGAACATCGCAAATTCTGAGTTTCTGTCTCTTTTGTCGCACTCAGCGAGCACGCAGCTAGCCATTTCGCTCAGATCTGTCCGTCTCATAGTCGCTACTTTCAACTCACGCTTACGTTGGGGTTGGAGCAGAAACATGGATTTAAGCTGGTCAAAAGAGTTTTAAAAGTAATCGTGTCTCAGAAATATATATTTTAAATAATTTTTGAATAAATGAATACGTGTACATTCATTTAAAATGCGATATTAATCGATGCTTATCGATTCGAATCTTGCAGATCGATGCAGTTGTATTTACACATTCGGATCGATGCATCGCGATGCACCGGTGCATTGTCCCACCCCTAGCTGTCACCCATTAAAACATCCTGGATCCGCCCCTATAAAGCAACCTACAGTATATTATAAAGCCTCCACAGAGATTGGCAGGCGGACCACTTATACTTACTGATAAGAATGTATTGTATTAAATCTTTTAATCACATTTTTAATAAATTGCAACTGATACTTACATTGTGCAAAACTATTGTTGTCTATTTTCAGACTTGTATGTCAGAGGACAATATGACATCGCCAACAGAGACATCCTTCGAGAGTGACTGGGATAGCACTGGAACAGAACCAGGGGAAGTTGATTATGACACTTTTGAAATGCAGTGCCTAAAGGTGTCCAACCGCTATTTCCGGTCTTGGTTCATGCCTGTTATCTACTCTGGTATTTGTGCTGTGGGCTTGGTGGGGAACCTGCTGGTGATGCTAACCTATGTCTATTTCAAACAGCTAAAAACCATGACTGATGTATACCTCCTCAATTTGGCAGCAGCAGACTTGCTCTTCGTGCTGACATTGCCTTTCTGGGCAGCTAACTGCCTTGATAAGTGGGAGCTAGGGCTGTTCTTGTGCAAGGCTATGTACAGCATATACAAGATCAGCTTCTTCAGTGGTATGTTCCTGCTCACCTGCATTAGCGTGGATCGGTATTTTGCAATCGCCCGAGCTGTCAAGGCCCACAGCCGCCGCTCACAGGCTGTGTACTTTAGCAAAATATCGTCAGCGGCGCTCTGGGCTTTGGCACTGCTCTTTTCTGTGCCTGAAATGACTTACACCCACGTAAGTGAGAACCAGACGTGCACTCCCTTCACAGGGGACTCCAGCCAACTGCGGGTGGGCATTCAGGTGGGCCAGATGGTGGCTGGATTTTTATTGCCTGCTCTAGTGATGGGATTTTGTTACTGTGCCATTATGCAGACCTTGATGCAGGCTCGCAACTTTGAGAAGAACAAGGCCATCAAAGTAATATTTGATGTATCATTCTATTGTTTTTCTGGGTTAATAGCTTTGTTTGAGACTTCCGGTTGACGTACGCTAGCTGATGTCCGCGTCTTGAACTATGCTCTACCCCCCCTTACCTCAAATATAGTCTAAAAGTAACACATTAATGTGATTTGAAAAACTAAATATTAAGGAAATTAAGAGATTGATTTGCAATAAAATCCCACTCGAAACTAAATAAGGAAATGGATACCCGCAGCAACAAACTGGTGGAACAAACCGAAAAAATTGAAAGCGAGAACAAAGACACTGTCGATCCAAAGGACAAAGGAAAAGAGAAAAAGCAGACTCAATTCGACAAAATCCTACAAGAACTTAAAGACTCCCGGGCAGAAATTCAACAATTCCGAATAGAGACAGCGAGACATTTCGAAGAGCTGAGGGAGGAAATCAAAGAAGTTAGAACTGACTTGGGAAAAGTGGAAGGAAGACTGAACGAAGCAGAGACCCGTATTGCCGAAAATGAAGACAGGGATATGCGTCTGACCAAGGTATTGATACATATGTTACAAAGGCAACGAGAATTACAAAAGAAATGTGAAGAATTAGAGGGCCGAAGTCGTAGAGAAAACATAAGAATCCATGGGATTAAAGAGGGGACGGAAGGTGAAAATGCTGTTATTTTTATTGAGAACCTGATAAAGGAGAAACTGGATATTACGGAAGATCTACAAATAGTCCGAGCACACCGCTCTATGGCTCCAAAAGAGAAGACGGGTATAAGACCGAGGTCTTTCATAATTCGGTTTTTAACCTACAACATGCGCCAAAGGGTTCTCAGTGCAGCATGGGCGAAGAGAGAAATCTACTTAGACAAAACAAGGATTTACTTTGATCAAGATTATCCGACTAGCGTTCAAAAAGAGAGGATCAAATACAAACCCATAAGAAGAAAACTGAATGAACTTCAGATCAAATCACATATAGTAAATCCAGCGAAACTGAAAGTTTTTGGACAAAACGATATAATTGTCTTTGAGAATCCCGAAGCAGCGGCGAGAGGACTACGAGAACGCGGCATTGACATTCAATTAATATATGAACCGAACCTGGACGAGTTATTGGGCGCAGAGGGATGGAAGACGGCTGGCGGTCGGGAAAAACGGGACGCTAATATGGTGGGAGAAGTAAAGGCTTTGATGCAATCGCTGAAACAATACAGTGAAGAGGACGAACACTGATAATAATCATGACTGGGCTAAGGTACGTCTTATCTTTATGCACAGCTGCTCATTTTATTCTATTTTTTCCTGTAGACTATAGAAACGATTGAATTGGTCTTGAGAAGACTGCGACTTCAAGAACTCTACTTATTTTATTTTTTATTTTTTTGAAAAATATGAGACTCACGAATGACATAACCCCCCCCATTTCGTTTATTCTACGATTTTGGATAAAGTGAGGGGGGAAGGGAAAAATCCCATATTTTCTTAAATCTTGAAAGCACATTGATGAGATTATGAAATGTGTTTGAAACTGTCAACATTCCTATAGGTTATGGCTAAAAAGAGGATGGCAATAATAGTAATAAATCATTTTAAGTACTTGAATTAGTATATAACTGTACTTAGGTATTGCACAGAAGGATAGATGAACTAATGGGAATTATAGAACATATAAGTTTTGGTTGAGAAAGGGGGAGGAAAAAAAAAAAAAAAGAGGGGAGGAAATGGGTACGCTGTGGGTAATAGAAAGAATACATAAATAAATAAATAAATTATTACCTTTAACTTTTTGACTTATTAAACAGAGATATTATGACAATGGTCCAAGAGCCTTGAAACTCTTGACCTATAAACTTAAAAAACAACAAACTAAATTCTGCATTAAAGCAATCAGGAATAGTTAAACAAATACTACTTTTATAAGCAAGAGTGATATAGTTCCTTTTAACTCCTAAAGGAACAAAATTTGAATAGACCACCTTAATATGGAAAGGAAGGGGGGGTGTAAAACAGCAAGTACAATGCAGCTTGTCCTCAGGAAGCTGCTGTTACCATTTCAAGCGGGGCGGTTTCAGATAGAAGCCCCAGATTCCTATCCACCTTTAGGGAATCTTTATCCACTTGGTAGTCTTATAGTGACTGCCACCTTTGGAAGTCAATGTTTTGTTGGTATGTTGTTTTTATGTTGTTCACTTATTCACATGGCTGTCAACCATAATGTTAGATATTTGAAAAGCAACTTGACCAAATATCTTTTATATAACATGGAATATAAATTGAAGGGTAAACTATTTTATATGTTAAACTGCCTCTAATAAATGAAAATATTAAAAATAATCTCATATAACGTGAATGGCATTAATAACCCTATTAAGCGTAAGAAGTTACTACAACAACTCAAAAAAGAAAAAGGAGATATAATCCTCTTACAGGAAACGCACCTAGTGAAACTAGAACACGAAAAGCTAAAAAAAATTACAAATGCTCAGGTATATCATTCATCATATAAGTCTTCAAGAAGAGGAGTTGCTATTTTGATAATGCCCCAAATAGCATTTAAGCTGGAAAGGTTGATAACAGACAAGGAAGGTAGATATGTAATGGTAGTAGGAAAGATCGATGAGGTAATGGTTTCATTCATGAATGTCTACAACCCCCCTGAAGAAGGTCCAGATTTAATTAAAAAAGTTGTTGAAATAATAGTTTCAGAAAGTCAAGGGATAACAATTGCTGCAGGTGACCTAAACCTAATCATGGACCCAAACATGGATGCACAAAGTGATAGACAACACAGTTCAGATCAAGCTGCTAAAATAATGAGAAGAGCAGCTAAGGAAATAGGTCTGATAGATGTGTGGCGAACTCTTCATCCAAAAGAAAGAGATTATACTTTTTTTTCAAAAACTTATTGTAAATATTCAAGACTAGACTATTTTTTTATGTTTAAGAATTATATATCAAGGGTGATAGAATGTAATATAAATATAATCACATTGTCTGATCATGCTTTGATAACAATGAAATTGAACCTAGATTTAGAGGGGGGCCAGACTCTCTGGAGATTAAATAATTCCCTGTTACAAATGGAAGATTTTAAGACCAAAATAAGATTAATTATTAAAAATTATCTAGAAATTAATGATACAGAGGAAGTTGACCCGGTTATATTGTGGGAGGGAGCAAAAGCTGTATTGAGAGGGGAAATTATTTCATTTGCTTCATATAAGAAGAGAGAGAGGGAAAAAAGAGTTAAGGAAATAGAACAATCAATAAGAATTTTGGAACTGGAACACAAGGCAAAAGGAAATAGTGCTGATTTACGTTCTTTGAATGAACTAAGGAAAGGAAATACTTTGATAGTGGAGCAAAAGCAATGAAGAATTTGGCTTATAAATTGAAAAAACAACAGGTAAAATCAAACATAGTTACTATCAAAGACCAAACCAGGAATATAATCGTAAAAGGTAAACAAGAAATAGCGCAAGAATTTGCTAAATATTACAAACAACTGTATAATTTCGACAACAACTTGCTCCCTAAAAATAGAATTAAAGAATATCTATCTGGGTTAAAGCTACCGCAGATAACAGAAGCACAAAACACAAACCTGACTTTGCCAGTCACGTTAGATGAGATTAAGGTAGCAATAAATAAAATAAAAAAGGGTAAATGTCCAGGGAGCGATGGGTTTACAGGCGAATTTTACAAGGAATTCGAAAAAGAATTGCTACCAACTTTAGAAAGAACATTTAATTGGGCGTTAGATCACAGTCAATGGGCAAATACCTGGTGCAGCTCTATAATTACAGTCATACACAAAGAGGGCAAGGACCCCACTGACTGCGGATCTTATAGACCGATAACTTTATTGAATGTAGATCAAAAGCTGTTAAGCAGCATCCTAGCAGATAGACTGTCAAAGATTATCTCACGAATTATAGACCCAGACCAAACAGGCTTTATCCCAAATAGATATTTATTTGATAATGTAAGACGAACTTTGAATATAATAAATTACTCACAGAAAACAAATATTCAAACATTGATTCTTACTTTGGATGCTGAGAAAGCCTTTGATAGGGTGTCATGGCCTTTTATAATAGAAACCTGTATTAAGTTTGGCTTTCACGACACCTTTATCAAATGGCTTCAAGCAATGTATACAACATCAAGAGCACAGGTCAGGGCAAATGGGACCCTGTCAGAGAGCTTTGAGTTAAAACGGGGAACGAGACAAGGGGACCCACTATCTCCATTAATTTTTGCAATTTGTATTGAACCTCTGGCAGCATATATTCGAGCAACCAATGAAATTGAAGGGGTAAAAATAGCAGAGCAATGTCATAAATTGGCATTATATGCAGATGATGTGGTCTTATATGTTACAAATTTAGAAAAATCCTTACCAGCACTTATGCAAATAATTAATAACTACAGCTTAGTATCAGGATATAAATTAAATATGCAGAAATGTGAAGCAATGGTCCTAGGTGTCCCTGTCTGTAGAGACATGAAAAGGCAATATCTATGGCAATGGGATAATGATAGAGTTAAGTATCTGGGAATTGTAATACCAAAGAATTTTAAGCTATTATATCAATTGAATTATAACTGTCTGGAGGTACAAATTAGACAAGATCTGAATCGGTGGAGAACTGTATTACTATCACTGGGTGGAAGAATAGACGCAATAAGAATGAATGTACTGCCCCGTTTTCTGTTTCTATTCCAGACAATACCTCTGTTCATAAGTGCAAGTGCTTTCAAAAAATGGGATAAAATGATAAATACATTTTTGTGGGATGATAAAAAACCAAGAGTTAAAATGAAGACACTTAAAATGGCTAAAGAGAAGGGAGGCCTTGCCCTCCCCAACCTAAAGCACTATTATTATGCAGCTCAAATGCAACCAATACGTATTTGGTTAAATGATAATTCTGAAGCAAATTGGAGGACAATAGAGCAACACATGTGTAGTGTCTCAATAAAAACGATGCCTTTCTGTACAGAGAAACAACGAAGGACACAAGTAGTTGACAGTACATTAATTAGAAACACTTTGGAGACTTGGAATAGAATTAAGAGAAATTGTGAAATGAGAGATGACCTAATCGTATTGAGAGAGATAAAGGAAGACCCAGAGTTTACTCCTAATAAACATGATATAACTTTTAATATATGGGCACAAAAGGGACTGATTATATTTGGACAATGCCTAAATGAAAATGGAATAAAATCATTTGAATCTTTAAGGCAACTCTATCATTTACCACAATCTCACTTCTTTCGATACCTACAATTGAGAAGTTATATCCAGAACAGTAAAATACAAAGGAAAACCATTAGTGACCTTCATCCACTTGTGCAATTTTTGGTAAAGAACTATAGTAAAATCAGAGTGCCACATCAAATCTCAACAATATACACTATTCTAGAAAACAACCAGAAGCAACAAGACACAAGGGCAAAACTAAAATGGGAAGAAGAACTTAATATACACATATCTGAGGACACTTGGAAGGAAATGAATCAGAATGTACACACAACCACAGCATCTCCCTATTGGAGAGAATACGCATGGAAAATACAATCACGGTACTTTATAACACCTGTGCAACAAGCTAAATATAATTCTAAAATAAAACCAAATTGTTGGAGGGAATGCGGTGAAACATATGCCAACTTTGGTCATATTTTTTGGTTTTGCCCATCATTACAATTGTTTTGGAACAATATACAGAAGGAAATTAATATTATCTTAAACGGGGTTATTCATTTGAATGTAGACTTTGTGCTGTTAGGTAAAACAGTAGACAAAATAGGAAATAAAAATGATGAATATAAATATTTGTTAAGGATATTGCGTATAACGGCACTGAAACAGATAACAAGAAATTGGCTTCAAAAAGCATGCCCCCTGATAGATAAATGGAGAGATATGGTTCAACAAATATACCAGATGGAGTACTTAACTTATAAAATGAGGGGGAATCTGAAATTATTTGAAAAAAGATGGGCTATGTGGGCAAGTTACTATCACATAAAATAAAGTTACTGGATTATGGTGCTCCATATTAGAGCTGACAGTCATTTAGGGGAGCACTAAATATTTATTTATTATTATTATAATTTTTATATATATATATATATATTTTTTTTCTTTAATTATTATTTTATTTATTTTCTTTTTATTTTCTTTATTTATTTTTTGTTTGTTTATCTTAGATTTATGCTTCTGAGATAGGTGGGATATTTTGATATAAGGAAAACCTTTGGATTTATGGAATATAGTAGGTAGTTATTTAAATACGAAATAAGATTAAATGTATTTTTATTTTTATTATTATTATTATTATTATTGTTATTTTTTTTTATTTATATTTTTTTTATTTTTTTTTTTAAAAAAATTATTTTTTTATTTTTTCTATAAATTCTAAATTATGATAATACTGTAATAATTTAAGTATGTATAGTAAATATTGTTAATAACAATTACTATCATATTGATTGAATGTTATTATGATGTATCACTGGGTGACACACTTATTCACATTATCTATGTATGTTTAAAAAAAACAAAAAAAAAAACATTTTGTTATCACCACATATACTGTATAACATGGGTATGATGTATGAAATGATATGATAACAATAAAAAAAAAAGTAAAAAAAAAATAAAATAATATTTGCTGTGGTAGCTGTCTTTCTGCTCTTCCAGGTACCCTACAACCTTGCCATGTTAGTGGCCACCCTGAATATAGCCTATGGGGGCAGCAAGGACTGTGCCTATGAAAAAGGGCTACAGTATGCTGTGGACATCACCCAGAGCCTGGCTTTTATGCGCTGCTGCATCAACCCCTTCCTCTATGCTTTCATTGGTGTCAAGTTTCGTCATAATCTGCTCAAACTGCTCAAGGATCTGGGCTGTATGAGCCAGTCATGCCTTTCCCAGTATACATCTTGCTCCAAGAATAGGGCCCCTGCAACAATGGATATGGAAACCACAACCTCCTTCTACCCCTAGGGCAGGGCCATATCTACCATCACCTTACACTTAAATCTGGGGCTTCATGGAAAATCCTTTTATTACAATGTCCGGGGAACCTCTTCCTTCTTAAACCTTAATGTTACACTCTCCACTCATCCCTGAAATGGACATGCACCTAAAAAAAAAAATTCTGTCCCTTTTTATTTGTGTATGGATAAATGTGGTCACATAACATATCTATCGGCAATAAATACACCACATATTATATTCACATAAGTTAAAATAATTGCATCTGTACATATATTGTTCTTTATTGTTTGCTTGTAATTTTCAACCCTTTTTTCCATATATATTAGCATAGTGGAAAACTAATATTGCAATGTTACACAAGAGTGGCTCCTTAACCTAGGATATCTGATTGAATGATTGTAGTAGGAGCGGTTTGGGAGATTAGCCTCACTAGGTGTATTTTGGTTGGTTTTGGTTCTGTGTGATTAATGCAACCACTTGTCCATGTGTATACTACCACTTTTTATCTGTATGCTTAGTGCAGCTACTTATTTGTTTGATTAATTGTGAACTTGTCTTATTATTAGTCACAGTTAAGCAACACTTTGATAGTATTGAGTAATGAGAGAGCCCTGAAATGTGTTTTACTTACTGTTTTATGTTTATTTTGTATGCTAATAAAAACATGCTTGAAAGGGCATTAAAAACTTAAACATTGGATTGTTTGTGGACACCCAAAGAGACTTATTATCATATTGTTCAACTGATACTGAATTCAGGTCCCCTTCCTCATTCTAAACAAGATGTGATTGGATGAAATGGCACCCTTAGTGGCAACAATATTTTTTACCCAACCTTCTTGAACATCAAATGCAAGAATTTTTAAATGACTTTCAAGGCCCAAATTGAAGTTCTCAATGTGATATATTCTGTGACATCAATTAGGGTTAATTATTTTGTCTCAACACTAAATGGTATTATTATTAGGGGGCCAAGCACCGAAGTGGTGACGCACTGTATTTTATTCCTTGGTATTATTACGGGGCCGAGCAACAAAGGTGCAAGACACCCTATTGCTTTTGTTCCTGTTCATGACTTTCTTCAAACAAAAACTGCCTTCCCATGAGCAAAAATGTATGCAACCTTGCATAAAGGTTGAGTCTGGTCCCAAACTACAAATATTCTAACATGGAGACAATTGGTTAAATGGTGATGCTACAGGACCACTTCAAAAGTTAAGCCTTTACAAAATCATAATAAATCTACTGTTTGTGCTGCAGGTGCTAAAACTTTTTGAGGCTATAGTCCCAAGCAACCTAGTGTGAATTACAAAGTCCACTCACTTCTGCATTATGCAATCTTCATAAAAATAAATCACCTAAACTTTCTGTTCTGGTCTCACACAACACATACTGTATGACGGCGCTGTAACGCAAAGGGGGAGCTGTAGGGGGCGCTACAGTAATGAAATAAACCTCATTTTATTTCATACCGGTCAACACGCCACAGTATGGGTCATCATCGCCAACAGGGTGAGCTGTTAGGAGACTGAATAGCAAATTAACCACCACCACAGGGTGGAACCACATCACGCAGTGTTTCCCACAGCATTTTCCTGTTGGTGGAATATTATTTTATTGTAGTGTTTATCGTACATAATATAGGCTATAGGCTTATCTTCTGGGCTATACTCATCACTTAGGGCATGGAAAATACTCATTCCAATTTACTGTGCGCTGATGTATAGATGAATGTAAACATTTTCCTTGGAGTCATTATGAATGGGAACTTTTATTATATTTATTTAACTACAGAAAAATGCCATCCCAGGGCAAAATAATACATACTGTAGAGCACAGGGGAAACTGATGTTTTATTGAGCTACAAGAGTGAATGATTAGATTTGTAGTTTAGTATTTGTATTTAGTGTCATCATTAAGGAAAAATAATGGTATTTGTGTTATTAATCAATATTAGAATGCAGGCAATGAACTTCGGATGAAGCTTGAACTTCAAGAACTCCATAAGAACAGCCTCATAGAATTGATGTTTGACAATGTTTCATTGCATAATCAAACGAAATTCATTGAACAAGCATGCTAATTTGGCGTTTTCTAAGGTGAGATGGAAGCCATTGGTAGCTTATTCTCAGCTGTTGCAGGTGATTTCCTTGCGATCAAGGAACAGGCTATATGGTATGGATCAATAGTACGATCAATATTATTCGGACTAACCATTATGAGTTCCCGGTAATTCCAGACAGTGCTGTTATTTTACAAAATATATGCGGTTAAATTTCGTTAAAAGCACCTGCAACTGCTGAGAATAAGCTATCAATGGCTGATTTTTTTAAACGAATTTTGTTTGATTATGCAATCAAACATTGTCAAACATCAATTCGATGAAGATGTTCTTATGGAGTTCTCAAAGTTAAAGCTTCATCCGAAGTTAATTACTTGCATTCTAATATTGATTAATGACACAAATACCATTATTTTTCATTAAAGATGACACTAAATACAATAAAGCTGTCAGGCTGGCAACCCATACTGTAGGTTCAAGCATATTTTTCCTTGTTTTATAATTCCCTGCTTATGGAAATCAACCTGTTTTACTGGTAGCGTAATGCTTTAAAACAATCCACTTTCCCAGGAAGACTGAAAAGTGATTTACAGCAGGGGAAACAGACCTGCTTCTGCATGAAGCTAATGGGCACGTGCAGAGAATGGCATTAAAATGTATTGTGAATTAATTGTGTAATGTGCTGCAAATTTCTTTTAGTTTGTAATTAGACGCTTAGTTTTCTTTAAAATGGTTTTGTTGAGTTATAGAATAACAGGTGAAATCAGTGGGGGTTTAATAAACTGAGAGTATGGAAACCTTAATTAAAAAAATATGAAGAACGAAGAATAAAGTTCAAATTCAGTTAACATGGTGACATTTATCTCAGTTTTTTTAACCGTAGGCTATGGAAAAACCTTATGCACAGAGAATCTGCTGTATGGGCTATTTGAAAAACATGTACTTACAGGCTGAAGCTGTAGCCTATTGTAATGACATCTGAAGCGCATTTTCAGAACTGAAATGTCCGTCTATTGCAGTGCGTGAGTTTTCCATTGAATGACAATTCACGCATTTGGTGTAAATGACAATTTGCACATTAGGCTTGGTATAGGTGTTATCAGCTCCTTTTTAATGGATAGCCATTGTCCCGTACCATCGCACATCGCCTGGATGTTGATGGAGTGGGCCGAAAGCAATTTAATGGGGCATTCCCTTTCGCTGAGAGACAGGTATGTCTTTGACCTATGGACCCTTTTATTATTCTGCATTTTTTGATATAGCCTACACAATAAGAATATTTCATATTGTAATCTTGATATTTTAGTCATGCTTGTGCTCGCCCCTGTATGTAACAGACAGGAGGGTGTACGCGGGTTGTGCACACGCTATGTAGACGCACTTATATGCGCCGTTAAAATAACATGTAAATAACTGCTGGCTTTCTGCTGGCTCCAGATAGGAATCACCAAAAATAATCCTGGCCACTCATCATCTTAAGACCAACACGCACAGTTCACTTGCAACGGGCGCAATAATACATGGTATTTAAACAGCGTGAGCACTAGGCGTCATAAGGAACCCTGCACCGGGTGTAAGATAGCAAAGACACTTGTGTTTGGGTTAGCACTGCTTAACGCCGGGTGTAAGATCGGGCCCCTGGAGAAAGCTTTAAACAGAGCACCCCCTAAATAGGAGACCAAATAGGAGAATTGACCAAATTTGCCATCTGCACGACGGGGTTAATGGGAAACACTCCATCACGCTATACATTTTGTGCGTGCACACCACTCGTCCTATTTTTGTCGTCCTCCTCAAGTTTGAGCGCGAGACTGTGTTTTTTTTGTTCTCACTGGACCTGCATAATCGCGGCTTCTCTTGCCCTCTCCCGCTGCCAACCGGAGCCTCTACTTCTTGTGAAGGAGTATGCTTCCCAGGGCTTTCCCTTCTCCCCCAGCAATGCATTTAAGGGGTTTATTGCTGTCCTTGATTAACCAGTAGAGTTTGATACCATTGTTTGCTGCCGTTTTACTTTCCGAAATTATATCATTTTCACGACTGATACCATACCTTGCTGTTTTTAATAACCCGTATTGAGTGCATTAGATGACATTTTCTGTTGGTTGTTACAAAAAAACAAAACGAATCTGAAAGGAGCCTCTGTGCCTGTGAGGGAGTACGCTACTTGAGGCTTCCTCACCTCCTTGTGGCCTTTCAGTGGTACTGATTTGGGCCCTTGGCTTGGTGTTGGGTGCACTTCAACATTGAGTATATGATGGAAGGTGTGCAGAATCTGGGATATAGTGGCTTGTCTGGGGAGGACGTCCCACCTGTGCAATCAGCTTGCAAAGAGCATAATGAGGAACTTCACGCGCAAGGGTCAGTGGCCAGAAAGCGTGTTAAAAAGTTCCAGCACATGAATCTGAGCTCCATCAGCTTCAGCTGCAGATGCAGGCTATGCAACAGACCCTGCAAGGGCTAGTAGCACCACAGCAGCAACCACCCAGGCCCCAGGACCCCTGGGACCTGGTGACTGGATCCTCCTGCCGTCACCCCAATGTGCTGTCTACTACAGTATCAGGGTTCAGTGTCTGGCCAAGTCCCCACCCCTGGATCCCTCTGACTGGGCAGTGATTCTCAGCACTTTCCACATTCAGTGGCTCCTGCTCCCTTACTTTTCTGTTGTGGTACCCGGTTGCCCAGGTCAGAGGGGTTGCCACTTCGGGTCGATTTAATTATGTTACATACATCCTGGCAGGCTCCTGCGGCTTACACACTTACCAGGTGGCCAATCTGGCAGGTGCTACGCCCTATGAAGTGGCAGCTCGCAGGGTCTACTTATAGGACTGGGCTTAATTCAGAGTCTTGATTAATAGTGACTCCATGATGGGCCCAGTGGGGACCTCGGGCATGTATGACTTAGTGCACCAGTGGCCTCCAGGCCTGCTCTATGCTTTCCCCCCTTTCCCTTTCCTGTCTATGGTTCTGGCAAGGATCAGGAACTCAGGGGCACAACATGCATGACTTGGATGGCCCCCAACTGGCCCCAGCAGACAAGGATGGCAGACTTGAGGGAGTTGCTAGTGGGTGTAGATCATTTGGTTAAATGACGGTTCTGTTTGTTCCTCATGAGCCACCGTAACTTTTCTAAAGTTGGTACTGTCATGCTAGTAGCCTCACGCAGCGTTACTGTTAGTAGCTACGGATTATCATTAAATCCAACTATATTGTTCTAAACCAGTGTGATCCTTGACTCACGCACCAACAGACAAACATTCCTACATGGTGTCAGAATAGAATACGGACTACTCGCCTGTGAGTATTTTTTTTTCGTTGGACAACCTGTTGCTTACTCTAAACTGTGCTGGCTAGCTAGTTCGGGGCATGCTATAATGGATGGATTTCGCAGACCGGACCCTATCGTTTTTGATGAAAATGTCGCAGAGAATTGGCGAATTTTTGAGCGGGAGTACGATATTTTTATCGCCGCAGCCCACTCCGACAAGTCTGCAAAGACAAGGGCTTTCATTCTCCTTAACATTGCTGAACCAGAAGCCATTGAACGGGAGCGTTCGTTTGCCTATGCTCCTGAAGTGCGCGGGCCCGGAGAAAACGCAGCATTAATTACCGCGGGAGAATCCCGAGAGGACCCTGAATGCCTAAAAAGGAAATTTCGCGAAATCTGCAGTCCCCAAAGCAACAGGACAACGGAGAGACACAAGTTTCATTCACGAAATCAGAAACAAGGTGAGACTATTGAATCATTCATCAGTGATCTGAGGATCAAAGCTAAAAATTGCCATTTTGGAGAGTTGACTGACGAGCTAATTTGTGACCGGATCGTGTGTGGCGTTATCAGTGACTCTTTACGTAAATCTCTGTTGAGAGACAACGAGTTAACACTTGCCAAAGCCATTTCAATCTGTCGCATCCACGAGATGACAGAGGAGAGTAGCAAGACGCTAGCCACACAAGCCACTAATGTTGATGCAGTAAGGCCAGTTTCTAACAGAATGCGCCAGTCAAGACCCCAATCCTTCTCTCAGACTATCACAAACTGCAGTAATTGTGGGAGTAGTCACGCAGCTAAAAGGGAGAAGTGTCCAGCGTTCGGACAACAATGTCATAATTGCAATAAACTGAACCACTACAAAAGTTGCTGCAAGTCTACACCACGGAGCCAAAGTAATTCAGGCAGAAAGACTTTCAGACAGTCTGTGCATGAAGTGGCAGTAGATCAGCCCACAACATATGAAGATGAAACATTTTATGTGGATGGTGTCGAAGTTGACTGTGTCAATTCTCATGCTAATGAGAAGGACGAAGGATTTGTCACAATACACATAAATGGCTGGCCCACTGAAATAAAAGTCGACACAGGGGCAAAATGCAATGTGATGTCACTGGAGACTTTCAAACGTGTGACTAATGGCGAGCCACTCGTAAAGCAGAAGAAAGCTGCAAACCTTGTTGCTTATGGGGGCACCAGAATTGAGACCAGCGGCGTAGCCACACTGTCATGCTGCCTAAAGGAGCAGCACCACTCATTGCCTTTCTTCATAGTGGACAGAGAGGTGCAACCACTGCTAGGATTTAGTGCGTGCATGGACATAGGTGTTGTCAAAATGAGTCCTGACATCCATCAAGTCACCATGGAGAGCAACGCAGACTTCAACACACAGATTCTCACACAATACAAAGACCTGTTCAGTGAGGAGCTCGGAGAACTTCCAGTCACGTACTCCATGACGGTGGATCCCAGCATACAGCCTGTGGTCCGGCCAGCCCACCGCATCCCTGCTGCGATGCAAGGCAGAGTCAAATCTGAGCTGGAACGCATGGAAAGCATAGGTGTCATAACACCAGTCACTGAGCCCACAGACTGGGTCTCTTCTATGGTGGCAGCGCATAAGAAAGACAAGAAAGAAATCAGACTATGCATCAATCCAAAAGACCTCAACACAGCACTGAAAAGGCCCCATCATCCCATGCGCAGCGTTGAGGAAGTGGCAGCACAGATGTCAGGGGCGACAGTGTTCTCGGTCCTGGATGCGAAAAACTCCTTCTGGCAGATATGTCTCGACAAGAAATCCTCAATGCTGACGACTTTCAGCACTACATTTGGGCGCTACAGGTTTCTACGGATGCCTTTCGGCATTAACTCCGCAAGTGAGGTGTTTCAGCGCTCCATGGAACACCTGCTCGCAGGCTATCCGTGCTCCGTCATCGTCGATGACATCATCATCAGAGGCCGTGGGGTAGCCGAACACGATGCCAACTTGAAGAGAGTGCTCGAACGGGTTAGAGAGATCAACCTCAGGCTGAACCCAGACAAATGCAAATTTCGCCTGGACCAAGTAGGCTATGTGGGCCACATCTTCACAAGCGAAGGCCTAAAAGCTGACCCCTCCAAAACCACAGCAATCAATGAGATGCCAGTCCCCACAGACGTCACTTCACTACAGCGCTTCCTTGGCATGGTCACTTACCTTGGAAAGTACATCCCTAACCTCAGTGACATTGCAGCACCACTGAGGAAGCTGACCCAAAAGGAGACCGCATGGTGCTGGTTCCAGCAACATCAGGAGGCATTTGACCATCTCAAGTCATGCCTGTCCAGCCCACCGGTTGCCTGTCATGCCTGTCCAGCCCATTGGCATACTACGACGTCAAGGAGCCAGTCACGCTTACCTGTGAGCGTAACCTGGAGTTTTACAGCCTGCATGTTTGGACCCTGGACAGAACTGGCTGCAGGGCCTAGAGCCAGCAGTGCTGGGGACACTTCAGCCATCGAAAGCCCCCTCCATGAGGATGCTTGACGTTGGGAAGTGTGGCAGATTCAGCCACTGGTGCCACACTAAAGGCCGTTTTATACCAGGAGCAAATTTTGGGAAGCGGCCGTTCCATTTCCGCGACCATATTAATTGATGTATATATTTGCAGTCATGAAACTTTTTTTCCATGTATCTGGCGGATACTCTATCGAGAGCTCCAAACACACAAGTCTCCCAGAGCCCTGCTGAAAACGATGCCTTTGAAGTCATGTCGGTGAGTTACATCTCCACAGCCCGCCTGGAGGAACTCCGAAAGCACACAGCAGAGGATGAGGTTCTACAAACCCTCAGTGCAGTCATTCAACGAGGATGGCCCAGCAGAGAAAGCCAGCTCCAGCCTGCTGTTAGTCCCTTCTTCCCCTACAGGGACGAACTCACAGCGGAGGACGGGATCATCATGAAAGGCCACAAAGCAGTCATCCCCCAGTCTCTGCACAGGGAGTACATCAATATTGTGCACCAAGGCCACCCAGGTATGGAAGCGACCAAGCGCAGAGCCAGGGACATCATCTTTCAGCCAACAATGTCAAAACACATCACAGAGGAGCTGCTCTCATGTGCAGTGTGCAACAGCACTAAGTCTCACCAACAAAAAGAGCCGCTTCACCTTCACCCAGTCCCAGACCTCCCATGGTCCACAGTGGCCACGGACATCTTCGACTGGCATGGCAAACACTACCAAGTGCTAGTGGATTCATATTCCGGATGGTTTGAAGTCGACCTTCTCCGTGACATGACATCATCAGCCGTGATCTCCAAGTTGAAGAGACACTTCTCAGTCCACGGCACACCACACACCCTCTTCTCTGACAATGCTGGACAATACACCAGCCAGCATTTCAAAGACTTTGCCAAACAATGGGATTTCATCCATGCCACCAGCAGCCCTGAGTTTCCCCAGTCGAACGGACTTGCGGAGAGAGCGGTCCGCAGCGCCAAGCAGCTGATGGAGAAATCTCACAGAGATGGGACTGACATCTTCCGCAATCTCCTGAACCTCAGAAACATCCCCCGTGACAAAACACTAGGCTCCCCCGCTGAACGCCTGATGTCGCGGCAGACACGCGAAGCCATTCCGGTGAGTACCAAACTACTGGAACCAGCCGCGAAGAACACCCAGCAAGTCAGCACCCAACTCCTCAACAGACGGCTCACTCTAAAGCGCCACTACGACAAGTCCAGTCGTCCACTACAGCCTTTGGCAGAGGGACAAACTGTCCGGATGCAGACTCCCAAAGGCTACGACCAGCTTGGGACTGTAAAGGGAATGAGCAAGGAGCCACGCTCCTACGTCATCCAGTCCAACGGGAAGACCTACAGGAGGAATCGCCGCCACATCCTTCCTGTTGCAGAGCCGCCACCATCACAGCTCCACCCAGACTCCCAGAACACTGACCCCTCCACAATGGACAGTGTTCTCCACACACCACAAACACTAGAGCAAGGTGCAGTGCATTCACAACACACATCCCCTCTCCGGCCGACGCCCACAGCTCACCTCCCCGCTGAGACCGGTAATGCACATTACACAACACGTTCAGGCCGCACCTGCAGGCCAAACCCCAAATATATGCAATAATCTATGGACTGCCAGCATTGTTCTATAAAAAAATAAAAAAAATTAAAAATAAAATTAAAAAAAGAAAGAAATTGTAACGTAAAATGTAATGTTTACTGAGTATTTGCACCACGTTCTGTCATTTATGCACTTAAGTCTCAAGTTTAACCAAGAATATCATTGTTTACTGAAAATTGTAGAACTACATGGCAAGAAAGAAATGTTCCGTAATGATGATACATACCCAGTGCTATTTTGTTTATATAGGAGATGCGAGCTAAAGGGAAAGGATGTAGATCATTTGGTTAAATGACGGTTCTGTTTGTTCCTCATGAGCCACCGTAACTTTTCTAAAGTTAGTACTGTCATGCTAGTAGCCTCACGCAGCGTTACTGTTAGTAGCTACGGATTATCATTAAATCCAACTATATTGTTCTAAACCAGTGTGATCCTTGACTCACGCACCAACAGACAAACATTCCTACAGTGGGTACCCCGTGGTACCTCCCAACCAAGGCGGATATGCTGTCACAAGCCCAGGGCCTGCTTTGGCACCCGAACCTGGAGTTTTACAGCCTGCATGTTTGGACCCTGGACAGAACTGGCTGCAGGGCCTAGAGCCAGCAGTGCTGGGGACACTTCAGCCATCGAAAGCCCCCTCCATGAGGATGCTTGACGTTGGGAAGTGTGGCAGATTCAGCCACTGGTGCCACACTAAAGGCCGTTTTATACCAGGAGCAAATTTTGGGAAGCGGCCGTTCCATTTCCGCGACCATATTAATTGATGTATATATTTGCAGTCATGAAACTTTTTTTCCCGCCTCTAGTTAATTTTTTCGCGAGCAGGCCACGAGCAAACTGCATGCCAAATTCACCTTTTTAAATGCACTTTAGATGCTTATATTTTGAATCAAATAATCACAACAGCGTATAAACTATCAATGTTCACCTAACCATTCCTATCTACAACCATTTTAATGCACATAATGTGATAAACAAGCTGTGTTGTTACCTGTATAATGGGTCAAACTCAGTCTTGTGTGACATTTTAGTTATCTTATCTGCTAAGGGGTTAATTTGGCAGCCATCTCAGACTGCCATGAGCGTATCGAGGGCCTGAGGGCGAGTCCTGCGCGGGTCCATTTTTAACAAACCGCACCGACACCGCAACTACCATGTCATCACCACAACCGCACCACAAACCGCAGCCAGCACATGCTGCTCCCGCATTGGGTTCCGGCCAGAGATATTTTGGACGCTGATTTAATTAGAGATTTCTGCAGTAGTCGGCCTGAGGGATTGTCTGGGGTCGTCCTTTAGAGGGGGGCGGTCCTGTAGTGGTTTGCGGCTGTTTTTTTTTTTTGTGTGTGGCTCTCGTCCTGCTTTCACGATTGTTAATCAATCAGATTTTTTTCACGTTCCATTTTGTGGTTTGCCAGCCTCATTATTGTTGTCACCTGGACTTCTGCGTGCGGGGTATTTAAGTTTCTCACTTCCGCTTTTCCTGTGCTTGATTGTCTCACCACATTGCATTTGAGCCAGGTATAGTCAGGTTCTAGCGACCTCCTGATATTAAACTCTGTTTATGTTCAGGGGGGACTTGCTATAGCTACTTAATCGGGTATTAGATGTACACTCTACTGGCTTTGAGTTATGGTAGCCGAGAGTGTTTTTTTGTTTTACTAAGTTTCCCCTTTTTTAGCTCATTATGTGAGCTCGGGAGATTTAGTTGGTATTCTACTAGTTTTAGTAGTTCGCCTGTATTGTGGGTTTATTTTCGTTTTGGCTGTTAGCCTTAACTTGTTTGTGCTGACCCCTAGTGGTATAGACGCCTGTGCCTAAATTTAAAAAAACATCACAAATACGTTGCAAGTTCTACGGAAATATGGATTTTATCACCATAACTCGCATATCATCATAATCAGTACTTAATATCCTATCAGCGTGCGAAATATCACGTTTCTATCTGCCACCATTAACTTGTAATCCATAAAAGTAGCATGCTATGCTGCTACACTGTTATCTACAATGGACCCGACCACAAGATAGCAGACATTTAAACATATTTGAGAGTTAATTAAAGTTTTTATTTTATCACCAAAAAATCGTTTATCACAGCAGCAAGAAACACCTTCCAAGATCCTGAATACATACAAGTAAAACTGTCAACATGCCTACTCACTCCACAGGAAAAAAAACGAGTGGAATTTGTTTGTTACAACATAACTTTATTTTGCTATAAAAAGCTCTGATAAAATATGAAATAAAGTTATTTTTTGCCTTGGTTGACCTGTTTTTAATATTTAATCCGTGTTACAACATGTGTCCATGCTCCAAAATGCCCGTGCATAAATTATCACATTCAAAAGATGCACTTGTAAATCCTTCACACAAACGTGATTTTAATTGACACTTATATTGTCCAATAGAGCGCATCCTAAGCTTTCTGAAATGGTGACGTATATTGAAACATATAATTTGCTTTATTTAATTAACAATTCATAGTTTTTGTAGTATAAAACTACATGCAATTGTATATTTTACGATTACAATGTAGGTATAAACATGGGTTCTTCTAGAAATACAATTGACAATAATTAATTTGGCCAAAAGGCAACACCAGTACAGAGCGAAAGGCTTTAAACTGGTGGGGAGCTGTATACTCACAGTAATAGCGCCATTCACTGGTGAAAAATAAAAAACTGCGCAATTGCAATCCTCTGAGAACGTCAACGGTGAAGTGTTCAGCGGCAAGTAGATCTTAGATTTGAACGAGAAACCTTGTGAACCCTACAGTTCTCTCGCAGGGCCCCGGACTACACCGAGTCTCCCAGGCCCGAGACCCAAAAAGCCTGTACATTCAGGGGTGCCGCGGAGCTCCGCTTTGGACCACAAATTTAGGCGTGGGCTCATTGTCTCCGGGCTACTGCCAAGAGTGCAGGAACACAAGCAGCATCTCTGGGAACCCTACGGTTCAAAAACCTCGCTTTTCTGAAGACCCTTAAGTCTCCAAGCTAAAATGGCGGTCAAAATGCCCACGTTTGCCCCTGTCGCGGAACCCTCTTTTGGATCACAGGTCCGCGGTTGGTCTTCCTGTTAACAGGGCACTGCCCCGGATACAGGGAATAAAATAATCATCTCTGGGGGCCCCACAGTTTTCTCGTGAGGGCCCAGACTACACCGAGTCCCCCAGGCCCGAGACCCAAAAAGCATGTACATTCAGGGGTGCCGTGTAGCCTCGCTATGGGCCACAGGTCCGGAGGTTGTCTGGTTGTCTCCGGGGTCCTCCCTTGAGTGCAGGGACACCAGCCCCATTTTAGGGGGCCCTACGGTTCTCTCGTGGGGGGCTAAAAACCTCCCTTTTCTGAAGGCCCCAAAGGCCCAAGCTGAAACGGCGGTCAAAATGCCCATGTTTGCCCCTGCCGCGGAGCCCCTTTTTGGACCACAGGTCCGCGGCTAGGCTCTTTGTAAGCAGGGCACTGCCCTGGGCACGATGACACAAGCAACATCTCTGGAAATCTTACCTGTGTAAGGAACGTGTCGCTGCCCTACAGAAAATCTCAGTGATCTGGGAACTGTATTAGAGGCCTGTAGCTGCCCTACATAAATGTTCTGATTGATCTGGGACCTGTGTTAGGGGTGTGAAGCTGTTCTACAGAGAGGCTCTGACTGATCTGGGACCTGAATTAGGGGCGTGTAGCTGCCCTACTGTGAGGCTCTGATTGATCTGGCACCTGTTTTAGGGTCATGTAGCTGCCGTACAGAAAGGCTCTGACTGATCTTGGACCTGTATTAGGGGCCTGTAGCTCCCCTAAAGAGAGGCTCTGACTGGTGTGGGACCTGTATTAAAGCCCTTTAGCTGCTGTACATAGAGGCTCTGACTGATCTGTGACCTGTTTTAGGGGCATGTAGCTGCCCTACAGAGAGGCTCTGACTGATCTGGGACCTGTATTAGGGGCCTGTAGCTGCTGTGCATAGAGGATCTGTCTGATCTGGGACCTGTAATAGGGGCATGTATCTGCACTACAGAGAGGCTTTCAATAATCTTGGACCTGCATTAGGGGCGTGTAGCAGCCCTATATAAAGACTCTGATCTGGGACCTGTATTAGGGGAGTGTCGCTGCCCTACAGAGAGGCTCTGACCGATGTGGGACCTGTATTAGGGGCGTGTAGCTGCCCTACCTAAAAACTCTGACCCATCTGGGACCTGAATTATGGGAGTGTAGCTGCCCTACAGAAAAGCTTTGACTGATCTGGGACCTGAATTAGGGGCCTATAGCTGCCCTAAAGAGAAGCTCTGATTGATCTGGGACCTGTTTTAGCAACGTGTTGCTGCTCAACAGAGAGGTTCTGACTGATTTAAGACCTGTATTAGGGGCGTGTAGCTGCCCGAGAGAAAATCTCACTTGTCTGGGACCTGTGTTACGGGCGTGTAGCTGCCCTACTGTGAGGCTCTGATTGATCTGGCACATGTTTTAGGGTCATGTAGCTGCCGCACAGAAAGGCTCGGACTGAACTTGGACCTGTATTAGGGGTCTGTAGCTGCCCTAAAGGGAGGCTCTGACTGGTGTGGGACCTGTATTAAAGCCCTTTAGCTGCTGTACATAGAGGCTCTGACTGATCTGTGACTTGTATTAGTTGCTTGTAGCTGCCCAACAGAGAAGCTCTGTCTGATCTGGGACCTGTAATAGGGGCATGTATCTGCACTACAGAGAGGCTTTCAATAATCTTGGACCTGTATTAGGGGCGTGTAGCAGCCCTATATAAAGACTCTGACTGATCTGGGACCTGTATTAGGGGAGTGTAGCTGCCCTACAGAGAGGCTCTGACCGATGTGGGACCTGTATTAAGGATGTGTAGCTGCCCTACCTAAAAACTCTGACCCCTGAATTAGGGGAGTGTAGCTGCCCTACAGAAAGGCTTTGACTGATCTGGGACCTGCATTAGGGGCCTATAGCTGCCCTACAGAGAGGTTCTGACTGATTTAAGACCTGTATTAGGGGCGTGTAGCTGCCCTAGTGAAAATCTCACTTGTCTGGGACCTGTGTTACGGGCGTGTGGCTGTTCTACAGAAAGGCTCAGACTGATCTTGATCCTGTATTAGGGGCCTGTAGCTGCCCTAAATAGAGGCTCTGACTGGTGTGGGACCTGTATTAAAGGCCTTTAGCTGCTGTACATTGAGGCTCTGTTTGATCTGGGACCTATGTTAGGGTCGTGTAGCTGCCCGACAGAGATGCTCTGACTGATTTGAGACCTGTATTATGGGCCAGTAGCTGCCCTACAAAGAG
The DNA here is from genome assembly GCA_022702515.1 of Ilyophis sp. 1 JC-2022. Taxonomy (NCBI): domain Eukaryota; kingdom Metazoa; phylum Chordata; class Actinopteri; order Anguilliformes; family Synaphobranchidae; genus Ilyophis; species Ilyophis sp. 1 JC-2022. Next base: position 77,143,617 of record CM040405.1, read on the forward strand.
CCTCTGACTGATCTGGGACCTGTATTAGGGGCCTGTAGCTGCTGTACCAAGAGTCTCTGACTAATCTTGGACCTGTATTAGGGGCGTGTAGCTGTCCCACAGAGAGGCTCTGATTGATCTGGGACTTGGATTAGGGGCTTGTAGCTGCCCTACAGAGAGGCTCTGTCTGATTTGGGACCTGTAATAGGGGCATGTATCTGCAGTACAGAGAGGCTTTCAGTAATCTGGGACCTGTGTTAGGGGCTTGTAGCTGGCCTACATACAGGTTCTGACTTATCTGGGACGTGAGTAAGGGGCGTGTATCTGCCCTACAGAGAGGCTCTAACTGATCTGGGACCTGTTCTAGGGGCGTGTTGATGCTCTTCAGAGAGGCACACTGATCTGGGACCTGTGTTAGGGGCCTGTAGCTGCCCTACATAAAAAATCTGACTCATCTGGGACGTGTATTAGGGGCGTGTATCTGCCCTACATAAAAAATATGACTTATCTGGGACCTGTATTAGGGGCGTGTATCTGCCCTTCAAAGAGGCTCTGACTGATCTGGGACCTGTATTAGGTTCCTGTAGCTGCCCTAAGCAAAGGCTCTGACTGATCTGGGAACTGTGTTAGGGGCGTGGAGTGGCCCGACAGAGATGCTCTGACTGATCTGGCACCTGTGTTATGGGCCTGTAGCTGCCCAACAGAGAGGCTCTGACTCATCTGGGACCTGTGTTAGGGGTGTGTAGCTGCCTTACAAAAAAACTCTTACTGATCTTCGTCCTGTATTAGGGACCTGTAGCTGCCTCACAGAGAGGCTCTGACTGGTCTTGACCTGTATTATGGTCTTGTAGCTGCCCAAGAGAGAGGTTCTGACTTATCTGGGACCTGTTTTAGGGGCGTGTAGCTGCCCTACATAAAGACGTTGACTGATCTAGGACCTGTATTAGGGGCGTGTAGCTTCCCTACATAAAAACTCTGACTGATCTGGGACCTGTATTAGAGACCTGTATTAGGGGCCTGTAACTGCCCTACAGAAATGTTCTGACTGATCTGAGACCTGTATTAGGGGCGTGTTGCTGCTCTACAGAGAGGCTCTGACTGATCTGGAACTGTATTATGGGCCTGTAGCTGCCCTACATAAAAGTTTTAACTGATCTGGGACCTGCATTAGGGGCATGTAGCTGCCCTACAGAGAATCTCACTGATCTGGCACCTGTGTAAGGGGCGTGTAGCTGCCCTTCAGAAAGGCTCTGACTGATCTGGGACCTGTATTAGGGGCCTCTAGCTTCACTACAGAGAGGCTCTGACTTATCTGGGATCTGTGTTAGGGGCGTCTAGCTGCCCTACAAAGAGGCTCTGACTGATCTGGGACCTGTATTAGGGGCCTGTAGCTACCCTACTGAGAGGCTCTGATGGATGTTGGTCCTATTTTAGGGGCGTGTTGCTGCTCTACATAGATGCTCTGCCTGATCTGGGAACTGTGTTAGGGTCCTGTAGCTGCCCTAGAGAGAGGCACACCTATCTGGGACCTGTGTTAGGGGCATGTAGCTGCCCTTACAGAGAGGTTCTCACTGATCTGGGATCTGTATCAGGGCCCTGTAGCTGCTGTACATAGAGGCTCTGACTGATCTGAGACCTGTATTAGAGGCGTGTAGCTGCCCTACATAAAGGCTCTGACTGATCTTGGACCTGTCTTAGGGACCTGTAGCTGCCCTACAGAGAGGTTCTGACTGATCTGGGACCTGTATTTGGGGCGTGTAGCTGCCCTACATAAAAACTCTGATTGATCTGGAACCTGTTTTAGGGGTGTGTTGCTGCTCTACAGAGAGGCTCTGACTGATCTGGGACTTGTTTTAGGGGTGTGTTGCTGCTCTAAAGATAGGCTCTGATTTATATGGGAACTGTGTTAGGGGCCTGTAGCTGTCCCACAGAGTGGCACACTGATCTTGGACCTGTATTAGGGACCTGTTGCTGCCTTTCAGAGAGGCTCTGACTGATCTGGAACCTGTATTAGGAACCTGTATTAGCGGCCTGTAACTGCCCTACAGAAATGTTCTGACTGATCTGGGACCTGCATTCGGGGCGTCAGTTAAAATAATTTTTCACCAGAAGATGGCGCTCGAGCCACGTACTGGTATTCCCACTTGGCCAAATTAATTATTGTCAATTGTACTTCATTGTATTTCTAGAACAACCCATGTTTATACCTACATTGTAATCGTAAAATATACAATTGTATATATTTGTATACTACAGAAACCATAAATTGTTAATTAAATAAAATGAATTATTAGCTTCCAAAGACTAAAATGTACACAAGAATTTCAGCAGATTTAAGCAGAGCGTCACTTCAAGACAAAGCTTCGGTCCACGGGCCGTCTGCTCTTCAATCGCGAGTGCTGTCATGCTGCCTTCAGAAATTTTGAGGGCTGTGACGTCACCATTGTTGTGTTTCCCATGCGCAGAAGTCATTAACACGTGAGAAGTTTTTATATAACTTTTCTTCTCAGCACGGTTGTGCGGCCATGTAATGTAGCGGATAGAGAGCCTGCCTGGTAATTGATGGGTTTCTGGTTCGACTCCAAGGTGTACTTGTTGCTGAAAACACTACCGGGGACATTCTCAAAGGTTTGCAATTGCCGTGTTTTTTAAATAATTTTTCAATAGTAGATGGCGGTCTCGCTCTGAATATAACGCTCCCCACCAGTTCAGAGACTTTACGTTCTGTACTCGTATTCCCACTTGGCCAAATTAATTATTGTCAATTGTACTTCATTGTATTTCTAGAAGAACCCATGTTTATACCTACATTGTAATCGTAAAATATACAATTGCATATATTTGTATCCTACAGAAACCATAAATTGTTAATTAAATAAAATGAATTATTAGCTTCCAAAGACTAAAATGTGCACAAGAATTTCCCAGATCAGTGTGCCTCTCTGCAGGGAAGCTACAGGCCCCTAACACAGGTCCCAGATCAGTCAGAACCTCTATGTAGGGCAGCTACACGCCCCTAAAACAGGTTGCAGATCAGTGAGCCTTTCAGTCGAGAAGCTAAATGCCCCTAACACACTTTCCAAATCAGTCAAAGCTTCTCTGTAGGGCAGCTTCAGGCCCCTAACACAGGTCCCAAATCAGTCAAAGTTTCTCTGTAGGGCAGCTACAGGCCCTTAACACAGGTCCCAGATAAGACAGAGCCTCCCTGTAGAGCAACAACAAACCCCTAATACAGGTCCCAGATTAGTTAGAACCTCTTTGAAGAGCAGCTACATGCCCCTAACACAGGTCCCAGATTAGTCAGGACCTCTCTGTAAGGCAGCTACATGCACCAAATCCAGATCTCCAATCAGTCAGAGCCTCTCTCTAGGGCAGCTAAATGCCCCTAACACAGGTCCCAGGTCAGTCAGTGCCTCTATATAGGGCAGCTACACACCCCTAATACAGGTCCCAGATCTGACAGAGCCTCATTGTATGGCAGCTACATGCCCCTAATAAAGGTCCCAGATAAGTCAGATCATCTCTGAAGGGTAGCTACACGTGTCTAATACAGTCCAAGATCAGTCAAAGCCTCTCTGTAGGGCAGCTATAAGCTGCTAACACAGGTCCCAGATCAATCAGAGCCTCTATGTAAGGCAGCAACAGGCCCCTAACACAGGTCCAAGATCAGTCATGTCTTTTTTGTAGGGCAGCTACACATCCCTAACACAGGTCCCATATCAGTCAGTTTTTATGTAGGGCAGCTACACACCACTAATACAGGTCCCAGATCAGACAAAGCCTCTCTGTAGGGCAGGTACTGCAGCTAATAGGACAGGCCCCGTCTACCTGCAGGACCTGATCCAGACCTATGTTCCTGCTCGACCACTTCGCTCATCTACAGCAGGGCGCCTCGCACTTCCCCCCCTCCGTGTCAATGGCACTCGCTCCTCCCGACTGCGGAGCTTTTTCACCCTAGCTCCCCAGTGGTGGAACGAACTTCCCATTCCCCTACGCTCAATACCAACCCTGCCTGCTTTCCGTCATGGCCTGAAAACACACCTTTTCAGGCTCCACCTGGACTAATACTTATCTAGGACCTCATGGTATGTCTTCTTGTTGAACTGTGTACTCAAGTTTATACTATTTAGAAAATAATTGTAGTAGAGATGATTTACCCAGTTCACTGTGAACTGCACTGTGTTCGTTACTAGGGATAGCTGATACTGTATGGGAAGAATGTGCTTTCTTATCTGTTCTGTAGTTACTTCGATGACCTTTCTATATGCACTTACTGTACGTCGCTTTGGATAAAAGCGTCTGCTAAATGACTGTAATGTAATGTAAAGGTACAGGCCACTAATTCTGGTCCCAGATTAGTCAGAGCTTTTCTGTAGGCCAGCTACATGCCCCTTATACAGGTCCCAGATCAGTGAAAGTCTCACTGTAGGGAAGCTACATGCCCCTAACACAGGTCCCAGATAAGTCAGAACCTCTCTGTAGGGCAGGTACAGGCCACTAATTCTGGTCCCAGATTAGTCAGAGCTTTTCTGTAGGCCAGCTACATGCCCCTTATACAGGTCCCAGATCAGTGAAAGTCTCACTGTAGGGAAGCTACACGCCTCTAACACAGGTCCCAAATCTGTGAGTCTTTCTGTAGGGCAGCTAAACGCCCCTAACACAGGTCACAGATATGTCAGAGCCTCTTTGTAGGGAAGCTTAACGCCCCGAATACAGGTCCCAGATCAGTCAGAGCCTTTCTGTAGGGCAGCTACACGCCCCTAACGCAGGTCCCAGATCAGTCAGAACCTCTATTTAGGGCAGCTACATGCCCCTAACACAGGTCCCAGATCAGTCAGATCCTCTCTGTTGGGCAGCTACCCGCCCCAAACACAGGTCCCAGATCAGTCAGAGCCTCTCTGTTGGGCAGCTACACGCTCCTAATACAGGTCTGAGATCAGTCAGAGCCTCTCCGTAGGGCAGCTACAAGCCCCTAACACAGGTCCCAGATACGTGAAAACATTTCTGTTGGGCAGCTACCCGCCCAAAACACAGGTCCCAGATCAGTCAGAGCCTTTCTGTAAGGCAGCTACATGCCCCTAATACAGGTCCCAGATCAGTCAGAGCCTTTCTGTAAGGCAGCTACACGCCCCTAACACAGGTCCCAGATCAGTCAGAACTTCTATTTAGGGCAGCTACATGCTGCTAACACAGGTCCGAGATCAGTCAGAGCCTCTCCGTAGGGCAGCTACATGCCCCTAACACAGGTTCCAGATCAGTGAGATTCTCTGTCGGGCAGCTACATGTCCCTTACACAGGTCCCAAATCAATGTGCCTCTCTGTAGGGCAGCTACATGCCCTTAACTCACATCCCAGATCAGTCAGAGCCTCCATGTAGGGCATCTACAAGCTTCTTATACTGGTCCCAGATCAGTCAGAGCCTCTCCGTAGGGCAGCTACATGCCCCTAACACAGGTTCCAGATCAGTGAGATTCTCTGTCGGGCAGCAACATGTCCCTTACACAGGTCCCAAATCAATGTGCCTCTCTGTAGGGCAGCTGCATGCCCCTAATACAGGTCCCAGGTCAGTGGGCTGTTACACACCCCTAATACAGGTCCCAGATAAGTAAAAGCCTCTTTTTAGGGCAGCTACACGCCCATATCACAGGTCCCAGATCAGTCAGAGCCTCTCTGTAGAGCAGCTACATACCCTTAACACACATCCCAGATCAGTCAGAGCCTCCATGTAGGGCATCTACAAGCCCCTAACACTGGTCCCAGATCAGTCAGAGCCTCTCTGTAGGGCAGCTACACACCCCTAATACAGGTCCCAGATCAGTGGGCTGTTACACACCCCTAATACAGGTCCCAGATCAGTGAGATTCTCTGTAGGGCAGCTACACGCCCCTAACACACATCCCAGATCAGTCAGAGCTTCCATGTAGGGCATCTACAAGCCCCTAACACTGGTCCCAGATCAGTCACAGCCTCTCTGTAGGGCAGCTACACGCCCCTAATACAGGTCCCAGATAAGTGGGCTGTTACACACGCCCTTACCACAGGTCCCAGATAAAATGTGCCTCTCTGTAGGGCAGCTAACAGGGCCCAAACACAGGTCCCAGATCAGTCAGAGCCTCTCTGTAGGGCAGCTACCGGCCTCTAACACAGGTCACAGATCAGTCAGAACCTTCATGTTGGGCAGCTACACACCCCTAACACAGGTTCCAGATCAGTGAGCCTCTCTGTATGGAAGCTAAACACGCCTAACAGAGGTCCCAGATCAGTCAAAGCCTCTCTGTAGGGCAGCTACAGGCACCTAAAACAGGTCCCATATGAGTCAGAACCTCTATGTCTGGCAGCAACACGCCCCTAACACAGGTCCCAGATCTGTCAGAGCCTCTCTGTCGAGCAGCAACACCCCCCTAATACAGGTCTCAGATCAGTCAGAGCCTCTCTGTAGGGCAGCTACAGGCCCCTAAAACAGGTCCCAGATCAGTGAGATTCTCTGTATGGCAGATACACGTCCCTTACACGGGTCTCAGATAATTTAGAGCCTCTCGGAAGCGCAGAGACACGCCCTTACCACAAGTCCCAGACCAGTGTGCCTTTCTATAGGGTAGCTACAGGCGCCTAACACAAGTCCCAGATCAGTCAAAACCTCTATGTAGGGCAGCTACACGCCCCGAACATATCTTCAGATCAGTGAGCCTCTCTGTGGGACAGCTACAAGCACCTAACACAGGTCCGAGATTTGTCAGAGCCTCTCTGTAGAACTGCAATACGCCCCTAATACAAGTTCCAGATCAATGTGCTTTTCCGTAGGGCAGCAACAGGCCCCTAACACACATCCCAGATCAGTCAGAACCTCTCTTTCGGGGAGCTACAAGCCCCTAACACTGGTCTCAGATAAGTCGAAGCCTCTCTTTAGGGCAGCTACAAGCCCCAAACACAGGTCTCAGATCAGTCAAAGCCTCTCTGTAGGGCAGCTACACACCACTAACACAGCTTCCAGATGTGAGCCTTCCTGTCGGGAAGCTACAACCCCCTAACACATGTCCCAGATCAGTCAGAGCCTCTCTGTAGGGCAGCTACAGGCCCCTAACACAGGTCCCAGATCAGTCAGAACCTCAATGTCGGGCAGCGAGACGCTAATAACACCGGTCCCAGATCAGTCAAATCCTCTCTGTGGAGCAGCAACACACCCCAAACACAGGTCCCAGATCAGTGAGATTCTCTTTAGGGCAGCTTCATGTCCAAAACACAGGTCACAGATAAATCAGAGCCCCTCTGTAGGGCAGCTACATGGCCCGAACACAGCTTCCAGATCAGTGAGCCTCTCTGTAGGGCAGCTACAAGCCCCTAACACAGTTTGCAGATCAGTCAGATCCTCTCTGTAGAACAGCTAACACAGGTCCCAGATCAGTCAGATCCTCTCTCTAGGGCAGCTATCACAGGTCCCAGATCAGTCAGAAGCTCTCTGTAGGGCAGCTAACACGGGTCCCAGATAAGTCAGAACCTCTATGTCGGGCAGCTAGACGCTCCTAACACAGGTCCCAGATCAGTCAAAACCTCTCTGTTGAGCAGCAACACGCCCCTAAAACAGGTTCCAGAACAGTGAGCCTCTCTCTAGGGAAGCTAAATGCCCCTTACACAAGTCCTAGTTCAGTCTGAGCTTCTCTGTAGGGCAGCTACAGGCCTCTAACACAAGACCCAGAACAGTCAGAGCCTCCCTGTAGGGCAGTTACAAGCCCCTAACACAGGTTGCAGATCAGTCAGAGCCTCTCTGTAGAACAGCTACAGGCCTCTAACACAGGACCCAGATCAGTCAGAACCTCTATGTAGGGCAGCTAACACAGGTCCCAAATCAGTCAGATCCTCTCTGTAGGGCAGCTATCACAGGTCCCAGATCAGTCAGAACCTTTCTGTAGGGCAGCTAACACAGGTCCCAGATGAGTCTGAACCTCTATGTCGGGCAGCTACACTCCCCGAACACATGTCCCAGATCAGTCAGAGCCTCTATGTAGGGCAGCTACACGCCCCTAACACAGGTCCCAAATCATTCAAAGCCTTTCTGTAGGGCAGCTTCAGGCCCCTAACACAGGTCCCAGATAAGTCAGAACCTATATGTCAGGAACCTAAATGCCCCTAACACAGGTCCCAGATCAGTCAGAGCCTATCTGTAGGGCAGTTACATGCCTTTACCACAGATCCAAGATCAGTGTGCCTCTCTGTAGGGTAGCTACAGGCCCATAACATAGGTCCCAGATAAGTCAAAACCTCTCTGTAGGGCAGCTAGACGCCCCTAATACAGGTCCCAGATCTGTCAGAGCCTCTCTGTTGAGCAGCAACACGCCCCTAATATATGTCCCAGATTAGTCAGAGCCTCTCTGTAGGGCCGCTACACGTCCATTACACAGATCACAGATCAGTGTGCCTCTCTGTAGGGTAGCTACAGGCCCAAAACATAGGTCCCAGATCAGTCAGAGCCTCTCTGTTGAGCAGCAACAAGCCCCTAATACATGTCCCAGATCAGTGAGATTCTCTGTAGGGCAGCTATACGCCACTAACAAAGGTTCCAGATCAGTGAGCCTCTCTGTAGGGAAGCTACAAGCCCCCAACACACGTCCCCGATCAGTCAGAGCCTCTCTGTAGGGCAGCTACACACCCTTAATACAGGTCCCAGATTAATCAGAGCCTCTCTGTAGAGCAGAATCAAGCCCGGAATACAGGTCCCAAATCAGTCAGAACCTCTCTGTTGGCAGCTACACACCCCTAAAACTGATCCCAGATCAATGTGCCTCTCCGTAGGGCAGCTAACAGGCCACTAACACAGGTCCCAGATCAGTGAGAGCCTCTATCTAGGGCAGCTATATGCCCCTAATACAGGTCCCAGATCAGTGAGATTTTTTGTAGGGCAGCTACACGTCCCTTACACAGGTCCCAGATCAGTCAGAGCCTCTCTGAAGGGCAGGTACACGCCCCTAACACAGGTCCCAGATTAATCAGAACCTCTCTGTAGAGCAGCAACAAGCCCCTAATACAGGTCCCAGATCAGTCAGAGCCTCTCTGTTGGCAGCTACACACCCCTAATACAGATCCCAGATCAATGTGCCTCTCTGTAGGGCAGCTAAAAGGCCCCTAACACAGGTCCTAGATCAGTGAAAGCCTCTCTCTAGGGCAACTACATGCCCCTAATACAGGTCCCAGATCAGTGAGATTTTTTGTAGGGCAGCTACATGTCCCTTACACAGGTCCCAGATCAGTCAGAGCCTCTCTGTACTGCAGCTACACACGCTTACCACAGGTCCCAGATCAGTGTGCCTCTGTGTAGGGTAGCTACAGGCCCCTAACACAGGTCCCAGATCAGTCAGAACCTCTATGTAGGGCAGCGACACGCCCCTAACACAGGTTCCAGATCAGTGAGCCTCTCTGTAGATAATCTGCACACCCCTAACACACGTCAAAGTCAGAGCCTCTCTGGAGAGGAGCTACAAACCCCATACACAGGTCCCAGATCAGTAAAAACCTCTATGTAGGGCAGCTTCACGCTCCTACCACAGGTCCCAGATAAGTGTGCCTCGCTGTAGGGTAGCGACAGGCCTCTAACACAGGTCGCAGATCAGTCAGAACCTCTATGTAGTGTTGTGGTAAAAGATAGATTATTCATTATTTATATATAATTATATATCATGCTGTAGAACCTGCTGTATGAAACAATGATGTCAATAGGAAGATGCTTTTCTGTGTTAGGGTGTCTTGGAAGAGACAGCTCTAAGAGGCCCAACCAGCACACATCAAATTCATGGCCTTGCATCCACGAGGCAGACACCCTGCCAAGGAAGAAAAAACAAGTTCATGATTTGTATCTGCATGGTCGGGTGGGGCGAGTGTCCTGAGCTAGGCCCACAGTATGAGCTCATCTTCAACAATTGTAAATCAAGGACATATGCGCGCACCCACACGCTGGAGAAGAGGTGGGAAGAGCTCACTCTCAACAAAAAGCCATATGGTAAAACAATTCCTAATTTTCCAGAGACTATTTCAGTTACATTTGTATATTTAAACATCAGAGTGATAAAGCATTTGCATACTTATCTCGATAAGGAGGTAAATGGACCCATTCACACCTGCGTACACACACTCACATGGGACACATTTCGGCCGAAGAGATAGTGTGTGGATCTTCCCAAGGAATGCCTTGGGGCCCGGTCGTTAAAAAACATCTGGTGCCCTAGGCTTGGAAATGTGTGTGTGTGCAGTTTCAGCAGCTAATAGAGTTTAGTAAATTCAAGGAAAACATTGCCGTTGTTCTGCAACAAACATTTCGTATAAAATACATTTGATAAATAAGTTATCTTTCTTCGTCCACAACCATTTAGTATAAAAGAATATGTTACTACAGATAATGTTTCAAATCACAAAGAAAAATGTTATGCTTGGTTTATAAAAATACATACCTGTGGTGAATAGCAATTAAAAGGTTTATAGCTAGTATTATATAACCCATCATAGCAGTGTATTATTATGTATTGAACAACTATGGTCAGACCATGGCCAGACTGTTTCTGTGATAATTAAATCATGGTATTTCATTAAAACTATAATATAAAACAAAGGCCAATTGTAATGCTCAAATAAGACCAGCAGAGCCCGCTGCAGACCATGAAACGAATATATATTTCCCAAGGGGGACGGTCTCAAACAAACTATTTAGCAGCTCAAAATGTCCAACTAGCTATTGTTAGCGTTGATACCTTTTGCTCGTAATGTGGGAATCAGTAGAATATGGTCGAGTTCTTGTGTCCCATCCACTGAACTTAAAAGAACGGTTCCATCGCACCACAGTAGTTTTAATGTTGTCTTATTGTCTCGATAACTAGTTAGCTAGTTAACATGTGAGAATAATTTTTTAAAATACACTTAATTTCTTTGCATGTATCATTAATGAACTGTCATGTAGCAGTGTTTGAACCAACCTCAGTCATGGGTTTGTTTTAAATAAATTATTTCACGGACCGCCAAAGGGAAATCGCGACCGCCAAAATGACAATAATTGAGAAAACGGCAAATAAATTCATATCCAAATGAATTAAATTTTTGGGGTGCAATATTGTCTTTCGGCTAGCGGATGGCGATGTGTATTGTACTAGTTGCCTTCAAGAAATCACTCCGAGGAGATGAGTAGAAGAAGCAGAACCATAGACTGTATATAAATGCGGCTCAGCTATTCTGAGTGCAACCTAAATCTTTGGGGCGACTCGGTAGAAAGATATACCACACGCAACGAGTTGGATGGAACACGCTCCAATTTTGAATTAGGCTACCTTTGAAGCCTTAACTTCAGAAAAGGTAAAAGCTTTAACCCGATCGACGTTGGCGCCCCATACTATAGTGGAAGATGTATCGGTCCCAATTACAGTATTTATGTTTATCTTAAATTATAAACTAGGCTACAGCTTTAAGAAAACCCGCAGGATTAACACTGTAGTGCAATATATTGTATATATTGGGTGCTATTTCCGCCAAATATCTTACGTGTAGGCTATATGCAGCTACCACTGTGTTATGATTAACCCTGAAGAATTTATCTTGTTACTTTTCTCCAAAGTCCCGTACAGTCGACATTTCCACAGTGACCTATCGCATATAGAGCTGAAATAACTACATCAACGTAGACTATCTAAAAACACACACGGTGCTTTTGTAAGTTTTTTTTTTTTTTACTTGTAGCTACACTTAGCTTATATTTCATTTGTGTTCTTTATTTATTTTTTTATTTGTGCGCTATCAAAATATCATAATTGGTATAATATTCAAATATTCCTTTGATTTCTAAAACCTAACTCCTGAACACAACCCTACTGGTACTTTACAACCATAGCCTTCATATATACTCCAAAAACTGTATTTACGGTAAAATTTCTGGAACAGAAATTTGCTGCGTGCGCTTGCATAGCCTACGTACCACCAAAAACCATATTCTCTGCCAGGAAAAACCCTGAATACATACATTTTAATATCCCTTAATTCCAGGCATATATTTATTTAATTATTTGCAAAAATCGCCCTTTTATGAATTTGGGCCCCTGCCCCTCTAACATCCTCTGCACGTGCCTGCTACCGAGACTGTACTATCTTGTAGTGGAAACCTAACGGTGTCAACTAAGCTACAAGGTACCAGTCTGGGTAAGTATAGGCTGCATTGGTATGCGTCAACCCAGAGTTGACAAAGCACGCTATCAATCAGCCAAACCGCACACCGCCGCTTACATTTTTTTTAAAAACACAAAAAACACAACCACACCCAAACACCACCTCAGCTACACCCAGAGCTATGGCAGCTTTTGCGGAGGCTACCAGAATTCTCTTCAGGATCATCCAGACAACACACCACCTGCAGAACACTGCAGTGTCTGGAGGGAGAACTACTCCACCAGCCAGCCTACAAAAGAAGATGCAGGAACTGGCCACCCTGGTGAGACTGGCTTCCCCGACGGACAACACTATGGTGAAGCTGGCGGGGAATGCCCTCAACTGGCTCCACACATGCATGCAGATTCTGGAAGAACACTACCTGGAGAGCCTGGGACACCTCACTAAAAAACTGGAAAACATCCATCTAACAAACTGGCCGGAGGCATTCCAGGTGGCTACCAGGTGGGCCAAAAAGAAGTTTGGCAGAAGACTGCACCCAACCACTCTGGACATTGCAGAAAAAACTCCACCACCCCCACCCACAACATGGCGAATCACTGTCGCACCTACCCAAGACCAGGACCAGTACCAAAGGGAGTGGCCAGCTCTGAAGCAGATATATCCCCCAGAAGCCCTGCACCGGCACAGAATGCTGAGAGGACGGTTCTGCCTCAGGAAGCACCACAATACCAGGAAAACAAAGAAAGCAGTGGGATCACAGGACACGACAGAGAGTGGGAACCGGAACCGGAACCACTGCCGCAGCGACGCCTAAGGACCACACGGAACCACTACAACTCTGGCTCCACACCAAACCCCCACTCCACCCCTACACGTAACCCGAACCCCACCCCCACCCGTAACCATAACCTACCCAGACCTACCCCCACACTTACCCCCACCACTAACTCTAACCCCACCCCCACCCCTAACCTACCCAGACCTACCCCCACACATACCCCCACCACTAACTCTAGCCCCACTGCTAACCCTAACCATAACCTACCCAGATTCATCCCCACCCCCACCGCTAACACTAACCCCAGGCCTGCCCCCACACCCACCCCTATTCTTCAGCCACACACCACAGGGGCCAGAGTGGAAGATGGGACCTTTCACCCCCCACGACATCCCAGGTCCACCAGTAAGATCCAGGAATGGGAAATCACCGTCAGAAAACCAAACATCATCTTAGGAGACTCCAACCTCTCCAGGATCCAGTCCTACTCCAGGGGGGATCTCCAGATTGACAGCTACCCTGGAGCAACATTCCAACATGCGGCAGGCCTCCTGGAGAAGATGGTGGTGGATCCCAAGGTACAGAGAGTCATCCTATCCTTTTGAATTAACAACAAGGACCAGCACCCAAAGAAAACGGCTATCAAGCAGTTGCAAAATATGCTGAGGATGACCAAAACCACCTTTCCATCAGCAGAGATCTGGATTCCACTCATCAATCACTCTGTGAACCTAGAACCCCGCCAGAGGTCCAACTTATAATGCATAAATGAACACATCCACAGGAACATGCCACATGTCCCTAAGCTTCCAGAGGAGAACTTCTGCACAGCACAAGATAACATCCACTGGACAAATACGACAGCAACAAACATACTAAACCACTGGCTGCACCATTTAAACTAACAATCTCCACAAGCCCAAGCACAAACAGGGAGGGGAACAAAAATATTATACTATTAAGTAAAAACTTTACACCCACATAAGACCAATTCAATCTGCTAAACAGGGGTCTGTCATTTGTACCCACAGTAAATATCTGGAAGACTGGAAGAAATCCCAAAAGAGATCGCACATATTATTAAAGAGGACAACACACTGATTAAGGCACTGAACCCGCAAACCCACTGTAGAACCCACAATTACTAGACCAATGAGGGAATAGCTCGGAGCGAAGGTTTAAGCGTGATGTATTCCGCTATTGCTGTGGGAAAAGGTAAAAGTTATTTTGAAATATTATTATTTTATTTACTCGTGTATCTGACTCCATTTAAAATTATAATTTAGAATTTGGGTTAAACATGCGTGGAGCTCGGAGTGGTTACACTCGACTCGTCCTTAGGTACCACCATTACTTCAACATATGCTTGCCGGAATCAGCATTATTGCTGAAGCTCAGTTTGTTGGAGAACGCAGAGGTTGGGGGTCTAGCCAACACAATACATGCATTATATTTATCATAGATAATTGCGAGCCCAGGTCAGAGTGCATTTAAAGAGCTCCTTAAGGTGAATTTGACAAGAACCGGTGTAGAACGCCCATGGGTTCTCTTCACATCAAATCACCAGAACCATACACTACCAACCCTGTTTTGCGGACAGAACTTGACTGCCTTTCCCAACTTGAGAATGCCACTTGCTGTACCAGGCCGCTGATCTGTCGGTACTTGGTCAGAATTGTCCCCCTGAGTCTTCAGTCATAATTTAGGCTGAAAAAGGTATAAGATAGATGAGAGTCATGGAGACCACGTAAGTTAAATATAAAAATAATTGAAAAACAGGCAGGGAGGTCATTAGCTTAGAATTAGCCCTGAGTGAGACGCAGGAGTCCTGACTCTGAGACTCAAGCATACATACCTCAGTGCTTGGAACACTGCAGCTCAAATCATGCAGGCAATTTAAGATGGAAAAAGGGTTTAAAAGAAAGATGCAGTTGATGTGAAACATGCCAATTTATTAATGACAATAATCACTGGTTAAGACTGTGAGAGCAAACACAAACACATTCAATACCAAGAGCTAAACACAGAATAACATGCTCCTAAGACAAAGAAATATGAACAAGTTCACTAACAAAGTATATAACCAAATGATTCTGTACAGTGTGACTATGGTACCAGGAGAACTGTTAAGCAGTTTCTCCTGGATATCCTTTTGGGCTTCCTTAAATGCAGTCATGAGCAGGCCTTCCACATTCTACAATTCCCTTTGTTTGTCCAAATAAGGTCTGGCAGGAAGAGCTCACCACCCGGGGACCCCCCTGCATAGTCTACTCCCCCAATCTAGTGATAGTAATAAGATTCTTTGAATGACGGCGCGTGATCTTATGATCTTCCCTATCATTTATCTAGATATCAGGTAAGGTCCCAGTGATGGCCACTCTAGGTTCCAGATAATTATATGAACAAGCGCATCCCTGATAACTTACAAAATCCAGCTTTCTTTCACATTCTTTATTCCTCCCCCTCCTATACTTTCACATACCCCACACTTAAATTAGTGTTAATCCCAATCCACCACATTCATCATATTATCCACAATTACTTTATACTAATTTACATGCACATACCTATGATGCAAGATACATATACAGCTTTGTTTCAGTCAATAGTCCAAAAAACCATTCAGTTCAAGAGCCTTTGATCCTGTGAAAAAACCTGGGTTACTCATTATGAGGATCAAACATCTTATAGAATGCCTTTTAAAGTCCAGTTGCATGGTCAATTCCAGCTGTAGTTCACGAGGCCGTGAGAGGTCAGAGGAAAAAGGTTCTCAGGCCACCTGGTAAATTGTTTTACTGCATCCTCAAGGAAGTCGCCACTGCTCCAAGGGTTTAGGACTGATAATCCATTTTTCAGCCTAACACCAAAAAAACCTCAGCGGAGGTGAGAGCCAAGCGCTACTACAGCTGGCTAACAACAAACAGATCATTATTAAACCAGCAGATAAGGGAAGTGCCATAGTTATTATGAATAGAACACAATACAAACAGGAAGCCTAAAGACAACTTCACAACATTTCACATTACAGAAAATTAGATGGACCCATATTCCCAGACACGGCCCAGATAATGCATGCCATCATACAGACACTAGTAGAAAACAAATACATCACGAGGCGAGAGGACAAATACATCATTTTTACCTGAGGGGAGAGGACAACCCAAGACGTAGGATTTAGGTTCATAGACAAAGATAGTCTATACACCAACATAAACAGATCGGTCAAAGCCTCTATGAAGAGCAGCTACACACCCCTAACACAGGTCCCAGATCAGTCAGAGATCAGTCAGAGACTCTCTGTAGAGAAGGTACACGCCCCTAACACAGGTTGCAGATCAGTGAGCCTTTCTGTAGAGAAGCTACACGCCCCAAACACATGTCCTAGATCAGTCAGAGCATTTCTGTCGGGCAGCTACAAGCTCCTAACACAGGTCGCAGATCAGTCAGAACCTCTCTGTAGAGCAACAACACGCCCCTAATACAGGTCCCAGATCAGTCAGAGCCTCTCTGTAGGGCAGCTACAGGCCTTACCACAGGTCCCAGATCAGTGTGCTTCTCTGTAGGGTAGCTACAGCCTCCTAACACAGGTCCCAGATCAGTCAGAACCCCTATGTAGAGCAGCTACACGCCCCAAACACAGGTTCCAGATCAGTCAGAGCCTCTCTGTAGGACAGCTACACATCCCTGACATAGGTGCCAGATCAGTGTGCCTCTTGAAACGGCAGCTACACGCCCCTAATACAGGTCCCAAATCAGTCAAAATCTCTCTTTAGGGCAGCAACACGCGCCTCACACAGGGCCCAGATCTGTCAGATCCACTGTGTAGAGAAGCTACACGCCCCTAGCACACGTCCTTGATCAGTTAGAGCCTCTCTGTAGGGCAGCTAAACGCCCCTAATACAGGTCCCAGATCAGATAGATTCTCTGTCGGGCAGCTACATGTCCCTTACACAGGTTCCAGATCAGTCAAAACCTCTCTGTAGGGCAGCAACACGCCTTCAAACAAGTCCCAGATCAGTCAGAACCTCTATGTCTGGCAGTTACATGCCCATAATACAGTCCCAGATCAGTCAGAGCCTCTCTGTAGGGCAGCTAAACGCCCTTACCACAGGTCCCAAATCAGTCAAAATCTCTTTTTAGGGCAGCAACACGGGCCTCACGCAGGGCCCAGATCTGTCAGATCCACTGTGTAGAGCAGCAACACACCCCTAATACAGACCCCAGATCGGTAAAAGCCTCTATGAAGAGAAGTTACACCCCTGACACAGGTCCCAGATCAGTCAGAGCCTCTCTGTAGGGCAGCAACAAGCCTTACCACAGGTCCCAGATCAGTGTGCTTCTCTGTAGGGTAGCTACAGCCCCCTAACACAGGTCCCAGATCAGTCAGAACCCCTATGTAGAGCAGCTACACGCCACAAACACAGGTTCCAGACGAGTGAGCCTCTCTGTAGGAAAGCTACATGCCCCTAACAAAGGTTGCAGATACGTGAGCCTTTCTGTTGAGAAGCTGCACGCACCTAACACATGTCCCTGATCAGTCAGATACTTTCTGTAGGGCAGCAACACGCCTTCATACAGGTCCCAGATAAGTCAGAGCCTCTCTGTAGGGCAGCTTCAGGTTCTTAACAGAGATCAGAGCTCAGTGAGAGCCTCGCTGTAGGGCATTTACACACCCCTACGACAGGTCCCAGATAAGTAAAAGCCTCTTTTTAGGGAAGCTACACGCCCATAACACAGGACACAGATCAGTCAGAGCCTTTCTGTAGGGCAGCTACACGCCCCTAACTCCCATCCCAGATCAGTCAGATCCTCCATGTAGGGCATCTACACGCCCTTAACAGAGGTCACAGATCAGTGAAAGCCTCTCTGTCAGGCAGTTACATGCCACTAATACAGGTCCCAGATCAGTCAAAGCCTCAATCGAGAGAAGCTAAACAACCCCTAATACAGGTCCCAGCTCAGTCAAAGCCTCTCTGTAGAGCAGCAACACGCCCCTAATACAGGTCCCAGATAAATGAGAGCATCTCTGTAGGGAAGCTACACGCCTCTAACACAGGTCCCAGATCAGTCAAAGCCTGTATGTAGGGCAGCTACACGCCCCTAATACAGGTCCCAGCTCAGTCAAAGCCACTCTGTAGGGCAGCTACATGTCCCTTACACAGGTCACAGATCACAGATCAATCAGAACGTCTCTGTAGGGCAATTACACGCCCTTACCACAGGTCCCAGATCAGTTTGCCTCTCTTTGGGTAGCTACAGGCATCTAACACAGGTCGCAGATCAGTCAGAACCGTTATGTAGGCCAGCTACACGCCCCTCACACAGGTCCCAGATAAATCAGAGCCTCTCTGTAGAGCAGCAACACACCCCTAATACAGGTCCCAGATCAGTCAGAGCCTTTCTGTAGGGCAGCTACAGGTCCCTAAAACAGGTCCTAGATAAGTCAGGGCCTCTCTGGAGGGCAGCTACCGGCCCCTAACACAGGTCCCACATCAGTCAGAACCTCCATGCAGGGCCGCTACACGCCCCCACTACAGGTCCCAGATCAGTGTGCCTCTCTGTAGGGTAGCTACAGGCCCCAACACAGGACCCAGATCAGTCAGAACCTCTATATAGTGCAGCTACACGCCCCTAACACAGGTTCCAGATCAGTGAGCCTCTCTGTTGGGAAGCTACATGCCCCTAAAACAGGTCCCAGATCAGTCAGAAACTCTATGTAGGGCAGCGACACGCCCCTAACACAGGTTCCAGATCAATGAGCCTCTCTGTAGGGCAGCTACAGGCCCCTAAAACAGGTCCCAGATCAGTCAGAACCTATATGTAGGGCAGCTGCACACCCTTAAAACAGGGCGGAGATCAGTGTGCTTTTCTGTCGGGCAGCTACAGGCTCCTAACACAGGTCCCAGATCAGTAAGAGCCTCTCTGTAGGGCAGCTACAGGCACCTAACACAGGTCACAGATCAGTCAGAACCGCTATGTAGGCCAGCTACACGCCCCTCACACAGGTCCCAGATCAGTCAGAGCCTTTCTGTAGGGCAGCTACAGGTCCCTAAAACAGGTCCTAGATAAGTCAGGGCCTCTCTGGAGGGCAGCTACCGGCCCCTAACACAGGTCCCACATCAGTCACATTAGAAATATTGTGAAACTCCGGTCCATTGTCACACATGCAGAATTAGAAATGTCGGTCCATGCATTTATTTCATCTAGACTTGACTATTGTAATTCTCTTTTCACCTGTCTCAGTAAAACATCTGTTGACAGACTTCAGCTAGTACAGAATGCAGCGGCCAGAGTGCTCACCAGGTCAAAAAAATCATGCCACATCACTCCCATCCTCGCCGCCTTGCATTGGCTACCGGTACACTACAGAATACAATATAAAGTCCTACTGCTCACCTTCAAAGCCATAAATGGTCTAGCCCCCACCTACATCAGTGACCTCATTCATATACACGCCCCCATCCGATCCTTGAGATCTTCCGACCAGGGGTTCCTGGTGGTCCCTAGGACCCGGCTTAGGACAAAGGGGGATCGGTCCTTTACAGCAGTAGCCCCTAGGCTTTGGAACTCGCTCCCCCAGAGTCTGAGAGACGTGAAGTCCGCAACTAGTTTTAAGGCACAGCTAAAAACGCACCTTTTTAAAATAGCCTTCGAGCACTAGGCGCTCTGGTGGACACCCCCTGTTGGCAGGACCTCCATATTCTTTTATTTTTTTATTCTTTTACCTATGCTACTTTTGCACCGTATTTTATTCTGTCTTGTATGTTATGTTCTGTTATTCTCTGTCTGTCGTGTTTTTTTGTAATGCACTTTTATGTATGTTGTTCTACTGTAAAGCACTCTGTGCATTCGTGCTGAGAAGGGTGCTCTATAAATAAATTTTACTTACTTACTTACTTACTTTATGTAGGGCAGCTACACGCCCCTCACACTGGTTCCAGATATGTCAGAGCCTTTCTGTAGGGCAGCTACAGGTCCCTAACACAGGTCCCAGATCAGTCAGAACCTCCATGCAGGGCAGCTACACGCCCCCACTACAGGTCCCAGATCAGTGTGCCTCTCTGTAGGGAAGCTACAGGCCCCAACACAGGACCCAGATCAGTCAGAACCTCTATTTAGTGCAGCTACACGCCCCTAACACAGGTTCCAGATCAGTGAGCCTCTCTGTTGGGAAGCTACACGCCCCTAAAACATGTTCCATATCAGTCAGAGCCTCTATGTCGAGCAGCTACACACCCCTAACACAGGTCCCAGATCAGTCAAAGCCTCTCTGTCGGGCAGCTACAGGTCCCTAACACAGGTCCTAGATAAGTCAGAGCCTCTCTGTAGGGCAGCTACCGGCCCCTAACACAGGTCCCAGATTAATCAGAACCTCCATGCAGGGCAGCTACATGCCCCTACTACAGGTCCCAGATCAGTGTGCCTCTCTGTCGGGCCGCTCCAAGCTCCTAATACAGGTCCCAGATCAGTGAGATTTTCTGTAGGGCAGCTACACGTCCTTTAGACAGGTCCCAGATCAGTCCGAGCCTCTCTGTAGGGTAGCTACACGCGCGTAACACACGTCTCAAATCAGTCAGAGCCTCTCTGTAGGGCAGTTACAAGCCCCGAACACAGGTCCCAGATCAGTCAGAATCAATATGTAGGGCAGCTTCATGCCCCTAGCACAGGTTCCAGATCAGTGAAAACCTCTCTGAAGGGCAGAGGTCCCAGATCAGTCAAAGCCTCTGTGTAGGGCAGCTACACATCCCTATCACAGGTGCCAGATCAGTTTGAGCCTTTCTGTAGGGCAGGTACAGGTCCCTAACACAGGTCCCAGATCAGTCAGAG